>CM067217.1:86933476-87135166 GCA_034190945.1 Octodonta nipae | reverse complement strand
AGCGGGACGAAGACAACGCATGAAATGGACTGCCCATGATGAATTTATAATGCGCACGTTTTACAGAATCACGAACCTTGGCCAGAAAGACTGGATATCCGCAAATACTCTATCAAGAGTTCTGTCGTGAGTACCCTAGCTTCATTACTGAACAGAGAGTCGCAGATCAATATCGTGTCATCTTGAGAAATGGCCTTATTTCGCCTGAACAACTGGACACAATAAAGAGCGAAGTGGCGCGAACTATTTGGTCGAAATACAATCGATCCAGAGCCCGAAACACCTTGGCACAAAGAGCGGACGAGACTCAAGAACTACAGCAAGAACAGCCAACCAACGCTGACCTGCTTGAGAAAGATCCAAGCAGAATGGATGGAGCTCTTAGAGAGTATAATGGAACAGATCCACTGACTAGACCAGCTCTTCCCAAACTAAGATCATCTAAGAAATTGGTATCGTCTTGCAGGCTATGAACAAATTTATCTTGCCAACCTATGTTTTAGGTCTAATACTTAGAGTCGCTACACACAATCATCTACTGTGCTGCAACTGCCATCTGCAGAATAATTTGGGTCGCAGTAAGACCAATGCAAGACCCTCCCCAATTTAGACAAACCCCTCGAATACCACCTTGGCAAAGAAGACTTGAAGGGAAAATCAATTCTCTTCGAAAGACGTTGGAAGACTGACCGAGTACCAACGAGGAGTCAGGAACAACAGAATAGAAAGGCTTGTCAAGACTATCATTGACAATAACCGAATACACTCCAGTGGGATGGAGAAAACATCACATCTCAGCAATGTCTGGACAGCTACGACAAAAGCTCTCCGTCTACACAAGTCGATTGAGAAGGTACAAAACCAGTAACCAACGGAAACTAGACAACACACTCTTCCGACAATCAGAAAAAGGTTTTATAGAAAACTTAACAACAACATAATAATGAAGCCCCTAGTTATCCCAGTAAAACAGACATCGAGGAATTCTGGAAAACACAGCTTTCCACAACAATCTCCTATAACTCCGGAGCCAGCTGGATTAATGAGGAGGAGGCTGCATCTCAGAACTGTGAGGCCATGCAACACCAACCATTTACAACGGAAGATACATCCAACATAATGAAGAACCTCCATAACTGGAAAGCACCAGGACCAGATGGTGTACAAAATTACTGGATAAAGAAACTGTACGCAACCCACGAAACACTAACAGCCCTTATAAATGACGTAATTGCCCACCCACACAAGATGCCTAGTTTCCTTACGCATGGTGCTACATATCTCTTACCAAGGACGACCTATGTGCACAGGACCCAGCAAAGTACCGACCAATCACTTGCCTTCCAACCTTATACAAACTCATAACATCATGCATTAATCATCGCATTTCAAACATTGTGAACTGAACAACATAATTACTCAACAACAAAAGGATGTGCGCGAAAATTCGATGGGTTGCAAAGAACAACTGATAATTGATTCCGTTGTCTGCAATCAAGCCCACCCAAACGGAAGTAATCTCTACATGGCATATGTGGACTACAAAAAGGCCTTTGATTCAGTTCCACATGATTGGCTCATTAAGGTGCTGAAACTCTATAAAGTGAATAATTGTATTATTAACTTTTTAGAACATGCCATGGCCACCTGGCAAACCAAAATCTCACTGAATGAAGCCAACTGTTCGATACAACAGACCCTATTCCAATCAGAAGGGTATATTCCAGGAGACTCTCTTAGCCCGCTGTGTTCTGCCTTGCCATGAACCCTCTCAACAAAACTGAACTCGACTAATTTTGTTCAGTCTCAAACACAACAACGTACAAGCATTGAAGAAACCATTTGTTATACATGGACGACTTAAAGTTGATGGCAGCTACAAAACACCAGCTGCATGACATGCTTAAAATAGTAGAAGGGTTCTCTAGTGACATCCATATGAAATTTGGCCTAGACAAATGCCGAATTATTAATATAGTTAAAGGCAAAATACAGCAGGGGCACTTCGAAATGGAGATGGCACCTCAATTGAATCTATGGGGGAAGGTCATACTTATAAATACCTTGGAATAAAGCAGGCTCAACGTATTGATCACATGACTATGAAAAAGGACCTAACAGCAGAGTTTTGTAGAAGGGTAAGACGACTGTTGAAAACCAAACTAAACAGTAAAAATCTGTTTCAGGCTATTAACACCTATGTGTTCAGTGCTCAGTTACTCTTTCGGTATAGTTAATTGGTGCAAGACTGACATTGAACAATTACAACGAAAAGTTCGAGTTTTACTAACAAAAGCTCAAAATCACCATCCAAAGAGCTCTGTCGAACGTACAACTTTGCCACGGTATGAAGGAGGAAGAGGATTGACAGATCTAAGTAAGCTATTAGATCAACAAATTTCTATTTTGCGTAGTCATTTCCAGAAACTCGCAGAATTTTCTAGTCTACATAGAGTCATGTGCCAGGTTGATGACTCAACACCACTGCGACTGACACAACAACATGTCCAATTACACCACCAGACCACAGATCAGAAACTGCTGAAATGGAAAGAGAAGCCCCTTCATGGAAGACATATAAATGATGTCAACCAAGATTATGTCGACAATGCAGCGTCGACTACTGGTGGATCTCTGTCATATGTTCCCTGAAACGGAAGGCTTTAATGGCAATCCAGATCAAGTAATTCCAACTAAGAACTACCTAAAGTACATCGTTAAAGACCCTTCTATTAACACGATAGATGCAGGTACGGTTGCCAAATATCTGAATCTATCCAGCATATCACATGAGGTTGTCAAGCGTTCGCTGCAACTGAATACAAAGAACGACACGATGCTGTGGCAAAAATACTTCACCAGGAACTAGCACTGACACAAGAATTATCACAGTCAGTAAGATTACCATACTATAAATATAAACCAGAATCAGTTTTAGAAAATAACAACTATAAGCTGTACTGGGACCGCACGATACTGACTGATCGGTCTGTTGCTCACATAGACAGATATATTTTGGTAGATAAAGTCTCTCGGAAACAACTTTAATTGACATAGCAATTCCTAACAACAATAATATAAATATCAAGCAGGCTGAGAAAATAACCAAATATAGAGATTTGGAATTTCAAATAAAGACTCAGTGGAACATGAACAACACACGAACTGTACCAATTGTTATGTCAACGACAGGACTAGTCCCAAAACATCTATTAAACAATTTAAAATACCTCGGTCTGAACGAACACCTTTACAAACAAATGCAAAAAGCCGTCCTGTTAGGAACAGCCCGGACGGTCAGAAAATTTATGGGGAACTGCAGCCACGACGCCAACCACGGGCCTGATAACCTGGCAAGGGCTCCCACAGAGCTAAACCCTTTTGATATTTAGTATATCTGGGGTTTAGTGAATTTTCCCCTAAAGGCACACATAGTGTAGAGGGAGTGTGATGCCATACATTGTATGGTCAAGTCGGAAAATAATAATAATAATAACGGAGTCAAACGAGAACGAGAACTCCACCCGCAGAAAGTGTTGCGCAGGATCAACAGCCAGCGCTAACTCAAGCGGGACTGATAAGACAGCGCATGAAATGGACTAGTGCCATGAATAAATTTATAATGCGCACGTTTTACAGAGTGACTAACCTTGTCCAGGACAAGACTGGATATCGCCAAATACTGCATCAAGAGTTCTGTCTTGAGTACCCAGAGCTTCAAGTTACCGAACAGAGAGTCGCAGATCAATATCGTGTCATCTTGAGAAATGGCCTTATTTCGCCTGATCAACTGGACGAAATAAAGAGCGAAGTTGAGTGTGAATTATTTGGTCGAAATACAACAGATCCAGAGCCTGAAATACCTTTGGCGCAAACAGCGGTTGAGATTCAAGAACTTCAACAAGAACAGCCAGCCAACGCTGACCTGCTTGAGAAAATCCAAGTAGAAATGGAAAGAGCTCTTATAGAGTATAGTGGAACAGATTCATTGATTAGACCAACTCTTCCCAAACTAAGATCTTCTAAGAAACTGGGAATCGTCTTGCAGGCTATGAACAAATTTATCTTGCCACACTATGTTTTAGGTGTTAATACATTAGAGTCGCTACACACAATCATCTACTGTGCTGCAATTTCCATCTGCAGAACAATTGGGGTCGCAATAAGACCAAAGCAAGACCCTCCCCAATTTAGACAAACACCTCGAATACCACCTTGGCAAAGAAGGCTAGAAGGGAAAATTAATTCTCTTCGGAAAGATATTGGAAGACTGACTGAGTACCAACGAGGGGTCAGAAACAACAGAATAGAAAGACTTGTCAAGACGATCATGGACAATAACCGAATACACTCCCAGTGGGATGGAGAAAACATCAAATCTCAGCAGTGTCTGGATAGTCTACGACAAAAGCTTTCCGTATACACAAGTCGATTGAGAAGGTACAAAACCAGTAACAAACGGAAACTAGGCAACGCACTATTCCGAAAATCAGAAAAAGGGTTTTATAGAAAACTCAACAACACCAATAATAATGAAACCCCTAGTTATCCCAGTAAAACGGCGATCGAGCAGTTCTGGAAAACACAACTTTCCACAACAGTTTCCCATAACTCCAGAGCGAGCTGGTTTAAGGAGGAGGAGGCTGCATTTCAGAATTATGATAAGATGATTTACAACGGAAGACACGTCCAACATAATGAAACACCTCCATAACTGGAAAGCACCAGGACCAGATGGTGTGCAGAATTACTGGATAAAGAAACTTTACGCCACCCACGATAAATTAACAGTACTCATTAATGACATAATTATCCATCCACACAAGATGCCTAGTTTCCTTACACATGGTGCTACATACCTCTTACCAAAGGATAACGTATGTACACAGGACCCAGCAAAGTACAGACCAATCACCTGCCTCCCAACCTTATACAAACTTATAACGTCGTGCATTAAACATCGCCTTTTCAGACATTGTGAGCTAAACAACATAATTACCGAACAACAAAAGGGATGCGCGAAAAACTCGATGGGATGCAAAGAACAACTAATAATTGATTCCGTTGTCTGCAATCAAGCCCACGCCAAACGACGAAATCTCTACATGGCATATGTGGACTACAAAAAGGCCTTTGATTCAGTTCCACATGAGTGGCTCATTCAGGCGCTGAAACTCTATAAAGTAAATAATTGTATTGTTAACTTTTTAGAATATGTCATGACTACCTGGCAAACCAAAATATTTCTGAATGAAACCGACTGTTCGATACAAACCGACTCTATCCCAATCAGAAGGGGTATATTCCAGGGAGACTCTCTTAGCCCGCTGTGGTTCTGCCTTGCCATGAACCCACTCTCATGCAAACTGAACGCGACTAACTTTGGATTCAGTCTCAAACACAACAACGTACAAGCACTAAAGATAAACTATTTGTTATACATGGACGACTTAAAGTTGATGGCAGCTACGAAACAACAGCTGAATGATATGCTTAAAATAGTAGAAGGGTTCTCTAATGACATCCATATGCAATTTGGCCTAGACAAATGACGGATTATCAATATAGTGAAAGGCAAAATACAGCAGGGGCCATACGAAATGAGAGATGGCACCTCAATTGAATCCATGGAGGAAGACCATACTTACAAATACCTTGGAATAAAGCAGTCTCAACGAATTGATCACTCCACCATGAAAAAGGACCTATCAACAGAGTTCTATAGAAGGGTAAGACGACTGTTGAAAACTAAGCTTAACAGTAAAAATCTGTTTCAGGCTATTAACACTTACGCGTGCTCAGTACTCAGTTACTCATTTGGAATAGTTAAATGGTGCAAGACAGACATTGAACAACTACAACGGAAAGTACGAGTTCTACTAACAAAAGCTCAAAATCACCATCCAAAGAGCTCCGTCGAACGTACAACGTTGCCACGGTATGAAGGAGGAAGAGGATTGGCAGATATAGGCAATTTACTTGATCAACAAATTTCCAATTTGCGTAACCATTTCCAGAAACTCGCAGAATGTTCTGATCTACACAGAGTCATATGTCAGGTTGATGACTCAACACCTCTGCGACTGACAGAACAAGTTCAAGTATACCACCAGACAACTGATCAGAAACTGCTGAAATGGAAAGAGAAGCCGCTTCATGGAAGGCATATAAATGACGTCAACCAAGATTATGTCGACAGTTCAGCGTCGAACTACTGGTTGATCTCTGGTCATATGTTTCCTGAAACGGAAGGCTTTATATTGGCAATCCAAGATCAAGTAATTCCAACTAAGAACTATCTAAAGTACATTGTCAAAGACCCTTTTATCAACAACGACAGATGCAGATATGGTTGCCAAACATCTGAATCTATACAGCATATCACAGGAGGTTGCCAAGCGTTCGCTGCAACTGACAACAAAGAACGACATGATGCTGTGGCAAAAATACTACACCAGGAACTAGCGCTGAAACTCGAGCTATCACAGTCGGTAAGAACACCCTACTATATATACAAACCAGAATCTATTTTAGAAAATAACAACTACAAACTGTACTGGGACCGGACGATATTGACCGATCGGACTGTTGCTCACAATAGACCAGATATAGTTTTGGGTAGATAAAGTCTCTAGAAAAACAACTTTAATTGACACAGCAATCCCTAACAACAACAATATAAATATTAAGCAGGCTGAAAAAATAGCCAAATACAGGGATTTAGAATTTCAAATACAGAGACAATGGGACATGAACAACACTCGAACAGTACCAATTGTTATGTCAACAACAGGAGTAGTCCCAAAACACCTATTAAACAATTTGAAATACCTCGGTCTGGACGAACATCTTTACCAACTGATGCAAAAAGCCGTCCTGTTAGGAACAGCCCGGACGGTTAGAAAATTTATGGGGAACTGCAGCCACGACGCCAACCACGGGCCTGATAACCTGGCAAGGGCTCCCACAGAGCTAAACCCTTTTGATATGTAGTATATCTGGGGTTTAGTGAATTTTCTCCTAAGGGCACACTATGTGTGCCTTAGAGGGAGTGCGATGCCATACATTGTATGGTCAAGTCGGATAATAATGTAATAATAATAATTGACATAGCAATTCCCAACAACAATAATATAAATATCAAGCAGGCTGAGAAAATAACCAAATATAGAGATTTGGAATTTCAAATAAAGACTCAGTGGAACATGAACAACACACGAACTGTACCAATTGTTATGTCAACAACAGGACTAGTCCCAAAACATCTATTAAACAATTTAAAATACCTCGGTCTGGACGAACATCTTTACGAACAAATGCAAAAAGCAGTCTTGTTAGGGACAGCCCGGACGGTCAGAAAATTCATGGGAAACTGCCGCCACGACTCCAACCACGGGCCTGAAAACCTGGCAAGGGCTCCCACAGAGGTAAACCTTTTTGATATCTAGGATATCTGGGGTTTAGTGAATTTTCCCCTAAAGGCACTCATAGAGTGCCTTAGAGGGAGTGTGATGCCATACATTGTATGGTCAAGTCGAGATAATAAGTCACCAATACAGTCACAACAACAACGTGACCATCACCAACGGAGTCAAACGAGAACGAGAACTCAGGATCAACAGACAGCGCTCATTCAAGCGGGACTGAAAAGACAGCGCATGAAATGGACTGGCGCCATGAATGAATTTATAATGCGCACGTTTTACAGAATTACGAACCTTGGCCAGGACAAGACTGGATATCCCCAAATACTCTATCAAGAGTTCTGTCGTGAGTACCCAGAGCTTCAAGTTACTGAACAGAGAGTCGCAGATCAATATCGTGTCATCTTGAGAAATGGCCTTATTTCGCCTGAACAACTGGACACAATAAAGAGCGAAGTGGAGCGCGAACTATTTGGTCGAAATACAATCGATCCAGAGCCTGAAACGCCTTTGGCACAAAGAGCGGACGAGACTCAAGAACTACAGCAAGAACAGCCAACCAACGCTGACCTGCTTGAGAAGATCCAAGCAGAAATGGAAGGAGCTCTTAGAGAGTATAGTGGAACAGATCCACTGACTAGACCGCTCTTCCCAAACTAAGATCATCTAAGAAACTGGGTATCGTCTTGCAGGCTGAAATGGAATGGGGGTTTAACTATGATATGTTGGTAACTATTTAAAGAACGATCATGCCAGAGTACTTACGTTTTGTCTTCGCTTCCTCTGCTGACCGCTTTGTGTTGAAGTGGACTGTATTTTGAGGAGCTGACCCCGCACTGCCTTTTAGTGGATTTTACTCTGTCTATTTCACGACTGGTCTGATTTCACTTAAAACTATAGCAATGAAGAACTAGAGAGATTAGTTCTTTTACGATAGAGAGTGTCTCAACTGTCCAAGACGGCTGATCAAGCGACTCTGGCAATGAGTGTGCGCGTAAAAATCACCAACAAAAACAAAAAAAATACAAAAGAAAAGATTCGGAATTACACTGCTAACCCAAAACTCTTGTTCCAAACTAAATATACTACTCTACAAATAAATGTTAATGAATCCTCAACATAAACCGCCCACCGAAATACAAGGTATTTCAGCCAGCTAACCCGGAGGGCGCGGGTAGTGGACATAATTTTACGAAAGGTCTTTGTAAAGACCCAGTGGCTGTACGCACTGTAGCCACTCTCGAGATCCCGTCAGAGCCCGGATGGAGTTCTTCAACTCTCCCTAACTGCCATTTGAGTGGCGGTATATTATCACTTTTAATAAGTACTAAATCGCCAACATGCAAAGACCGCGACATGTCATTCCACTTTTGACGTTGCTGCAGCGTGTGTAAATATTCGTTATGCCACCGTTTCCAAAAAACCTGATGTATTTTCTGTAGCAATTGCCATCTATTCAATCTATTACAGGGGATGTGAGTAACAATAGGCTCAGGAATAGTAGTTAACGGAGCTAAAGTGGGAAAATGTCCGGAAGTAAGGACTGATAAATCATTAGGACCCGAACTCATGGGGTATAGAGGTCGTGAGTTTAGAACGGCTTCGATCTGGGTAAGAACTGTATTGAATTCCTCATATGTTAGAATTTGCGATCCTACAATTCTTAAAAGATGTGATTTTACTGACTTCACAGCCGATTCCCAAAGGCCTCCAAAATGTGGAGCCGAAGGGGGATTAAACGCCCAAGTAATATTCTCGGTAGCTACGGCGTTGGCCATATAATCATTGAGGATTTTATATGCACCAACAAAATTGGTACCTTGGTCAGAGAATACATGAGAACATCTTCCTCGTCTCGCTATGAGACGTTTGAGACAACAAAGAAATGTTTCAGCTGAGAGACTAGAAGCCAGTTCGAGATGAAGAACTTTCGTAACAAAACAAACAAAGAGACAAATATAAGCCTTTTGAGGCTGGACACCTCGTCGCTTCCAAGGAGTCAAAAGAAAAGGTCCAGCGTAATCAACACCGACAAGTGAGAAGGGTTTGACTTCTGAGATCCGTGATGCGGGTAAATTACCCATAAAGGGTTCAAGAGCTGTGGGCTTAACTTTAAAACATCGTAAGCAATAGAAAGAATACGCCTAATTACTCTACGAGCTGATAAAATCCAAAAGTGTTGAGAAATTAAAAAATACAGAGTTTGAAAACCAGGATGTAGGTTTTCTATGTGGTAATTTTCAATAATCAATTGAGTTAGACGATGATTTTGAGGCAACAAAAGAGGAAACCTTTTGTCATAGGGAAGTTCAGAGGCTTGTAAACGACCGCCCACCCTGAGGAAACCATCACTATCAATGAACAGGTTGAGTTTTCTAAGAGTTTTAGCTAAGCGTCGTTTATTTTCTATTCTGTCAAGTATATCTGAAAATTCTAGATGTTGTACTCTTTTAACTAGTATGAGAAGTGCTTGAAATAACTCGAGTGAACTGAAATGGGTAAATAATTTAGAGTTAGGGTTTTTGCAATTGTATATAAAGCGTTTACAATATGCCAAAATTCTTTTGAGTTTGTTCAAAGAGGAGAAACGATTGAGTAATGTGTCAATAGAGTTTAGAGAGTTAAGAAAATATGTGGTTTTTCTTCTACCGTACATTCTGTCTGAAGCAGAATATCCTTTTGAGGCCAACATTCCTTTGATAAAGATAACCATGTAGGGCCATTCCACCAAAGTTTCTTTTCTACAAGGGATTGAGGAAACAAGCCGCGACAAGCACAATCCGCCGGGTTGTGTATTGAGGGCACATAAAACCAGTATGCAGGTTTAACTTTATCCTGAATATAGGAGACTCGGTTACTAACGAAAGTTTTCCAACGATGTGGAGAGGATTTGATCCAAGTGAGAGCTACCATTGAATCAGACCAGGCATATACCGAATCTATATGCAACTTATTTTTGTAAGTATCGACAACAAATTCGATCACACTTGATAAGAGGACAGCACCACATAATTCCAATCGAGGAATGCTAAGGGTTTTAAGCGGTGCAACTTTAGATTTTGGAGAAATTTAACATAAATTACAGCTGCATATCCCAAATCAGAGCTGTCAGAAAAACCATGTAGTTCACAGGAAACGAATGAGGTCGAGACTATTTTTCGAGGTATCATGAGATTCGAGAGAGAATGGCATACCTGTTTATATCGTTTCCACTTTTCACGGATATCTGGAGGAGGTGAGTCATCCCAATCACATTTTAGACACCACAATTTTTGAATGAGGTGTTTAGCAAGAAATGAAAGAGGGGATAATAATCCAAGGGGATCAAACGTCCTAGCTAATTCGGAGAGCATATTCCGTTTAGTACAAGAGAGATCTAAAGGCGTAATTTGATAGAAGAACGTATCCAAGTTTGGTTGCCACTGCAGACCGAAAACTTTCAGACTAGTATCATCATCCGAATAAAATGTCTTGGGATCTAATAATCTACAATCCTCAGGAATATTTACCAGCAGTTCTGGTGTATTATCATTTACAAGAATTTGTCGATACATTTGTTGAATGTCAGCGGTGAAAACAATAGAGTGTAAACAAAAACGTAAGAAAATAGAACTAATATCATTTTGAAGTTTAAGTCCAACTAAGAGAGTATCATTTAAAGAGAGAGTATTAGAGGTTTTTGCAGAGGCATCGAATACTACTCTGAGTTTCGTAGTTTTACTCTTATGATTGACGACAGCATGGTGAGGAATAGTAGAATAGTAATAACTCCGAGGAGGAGTCTCTAAAACCTTTTCCATGTGTCCTTTGTCGAGGTAATCCTGCATGAAGATTTTATAACTATCATAGAGAGAGGGATGAGCTAAAAGACGTCTTTCCAAGGCCAGGAATCTGCTAAGTGCTAGAAATCGAGTATCAGGAAAAAGAGGTTCGAGATCACGAAAAGGAAGAGAGACAATGTATCTACCACAAGGGGTTCGAGTATGAGTGTCAGCGAAAATCTGTTCACATTTTATATCCTCCGGAGAAGGTGTAATATTGTGGGGAACTTCCTCTAACTGCCAGAACTTGGCGAGTGTGTTTTCTACTGTACAAAAAAAGGAGTTCAATTTTGGAACAGAGGCATTGACTTTACCCATAATAATCCAGCCAAAAACAGTATTTAAGGCAACAGGACTGCCTATTAGACTTTGTATTTTTCCATCCTTGAGAATCATTGAAAAGAGATCTGCTCCGAACAACATATCTATCGGACCAGGGACACCAAAATGTGTATCCGCCAATATGAGGTTAGAGAATGAATTAGGGCTTTCAAGAGATACAGGTACTTGAGGCATATCTCCACAAATCTTAGGTATTACAAGAGCTTCAATATCGAAGGTAGGAGTTGCTTGAAATACAGGTCTTATGGTAGATGAGAGTGCAGTTGAAGTTTTCAAACCCAACTGTCCAAGGCCATCAACACTGGTAGGAAGTTTGTAACGTTTCAAACCTAGTCGACGGGCACATGGCTCCGAAATGAAATTTGTTTGACTGCCGGAATCTAATAAGACCCTGATCTTTTGGTAATTTCCAAAAGCATCCAAAATTTCCACACAAGCAGTAGAGAGGAGAACAACCTTTCGACTCGTACTATCAACAGTAGGTACAGTACTAGTGAGTGTTTGAGAAGTAGAGGGCTGATTTTGCTGTGGAATAGCTGTAGTACTAATGTGTGAATCTGAGGTAACCGTTTTTGCAGTAGTGCGAGGAGAGGTATCAAAGTGAAGCAAAGTTTGGTGTTGTTTGTGACAAACCCTGCAGCAAGAAGTGGAAGAGCACAGTCTGCTTACATGTGTGGCACCGAGACAATTAAAACACCAATTGCGCTGCTTCACTATTTCAAATCTATCTTTGGGAGACAAAGTGTTAAACGTAGGACATTTATAAATTTTATGTTCCTCGTTACAATAACTACATTTGTGTACAATACGAGAATCGGTATAGAGTTCTGCGTTACTGATTAATGCAGTTTTAGAAAACCGTTTGATAGGTTTTACTTGTGAGTGCTTCAGAGGAGGTTTAAAACCTCTTTGCAACATAGCGACCGAATCGTTAGCTTTACAATTTTTCCGGAGAAACTCATAGAGAGCTTGATACGTAGGTAATACTGATGATTCTATAGTGAGTTCAAAACTTTTAAGTAAACTATGAGAAATCTTTTTACTTAACATATTGAAAAGAACAAAGTCCCATGAATCAACGGGAAAGTTTAGATTCTTTAATACAATGAGATTGTCCTCAAAGGTGTCTAACAAAATCTTCAAATCATTAATCTGAGTTAGCATTATGCGCATCAAGAATAGTTTCCCAATGATGTGTAGCTAAAATTCGTTTATTCTGATATTTTTTCACTAATTTGTCATATGCCGCTTTGTAATTAGCAGGAGAAATTTCAAAATGCTTAATTTCCACTAAAGCCGAATCTGAAATTAACGAGAGCAGATATTGAAACTTATCCACCGGTGATAAGTCATCATTTGAATGAATGAGCGAATTATACAAACTAATAAATCGTGACCAATCTTTTATGTCTCCTGTAAACAAAGGAATATTTAACTTCGGAAGCTTCACTTTAGAAGTTTTAGTTTCTTGTAGAGAACGAGCCGACACTTCCGTCTTAAATAACTCCTCGTATGTGCATCTAATTGAATAATATTTCTGATCGATATCTTTTCTAATATCCTTTTCTTCCGAAACGTCGGGATTTTCTAAGAGAGCATAATTACTTAAGATACTAGTATGTTGAGAATTAAACTCCGAGTACAGATCTAACAAATTTTCATAACGAATTTTGAAATTAGAGCGTAAAAATACATCAGTTTTAGCCTTTTCCGCTAAACAAAAGAGTTCCGAAATTCTTTCAACCGATAAATCCCGGAGTGCTTTGGCTTGATCAATTCTTTTTTGTGCAGCCGCCGCCATCTTATTTACTTAAATGAGAAATGAAAGCGATATTTTTTACACTGTGTGTCGTAAAAAACCGAAAACAATAACAAAAAATGAGAAGCAGAGAAATTGAGTTATTTTTACAAATTCGATGCAGTCGGGTTTGAATACTTTATTTTCACCAACGAGAGAGAGAGAGAGAGAGCAACAACCAATGAGAGAATAAAATAAAATATTCTTCAACTGCAACAAACTTGACCTATATTTCTACCGAGAGAATGAGAGAGAGAGTTGAAAAATCCGATAAAACGAATACAAACAAACCCTAATTAAGTAAAAACAAAACTATATCCACTATATGCTAATGACAAAATATTAAATTTTCCACAACAACGAGCGAGAAACAATTAGCGAAATCAAAAATAAAATAGTTTGTCTTGTAGCAATTTTAATGAAACGTAGTGTACACGATGTTTACCATATATTATGAGCGCAAAAAACAAGTCGAGTTTTAAACGAGATTCTACGTTGATATTTTACTTAATTGAGGATTCTTACCGATCGCAAAATGCGTACTATTATCTAATAAAAGCAGTGTAAATCCGAGCTCGAAGTGGCCAAATTATGAAATGGAATGGGGGTTTAACTATGATATGTTGGTAACTATTTAAAGAACGATCATGCCAGAGTACTTACGTTTTGTCTTCGCTTCCTCTGCTGACCGCTTTGTGTTGAAGTGGACTGTATTTTGAGGAGCTGACCCCGCACTGCCTTTTAGTGGATTTTACAGTGTCTATTTCACGACCGGTCTGATTTCACTTAAAACTATAGCAATGAAGAACTAGAGAGATTAGTTCTTTTACGATAGAGAGTGTCTCAACTGCCCAAGACGGCTGATCAAGCGACTCTGGCAATGAGTGTGCGCGTAAAAATCACCAACAAAAACAAAAAAAAAATACAAAAGAAAAGATTCGGAATTACACTGCTAACCCAAAACTCTTGTTCCAAACTAAATATACTACTCTACAAATAAATGTTAATGAATCCTCAACACAGGCTATGAACAAATTTATCTTGTCAAACTATGTTTTAGGTGCTAATACGTGAGAGTCGCTACACACAATCATCTACTGTGCTGCAACTTCCATCTGCAGAACAATTGGGGTCGCAGTAAGACCAAAGCAAGACCCTCCCCATTTTAGACAAACCCCTTGAAAACCACCTTGGCAAAGAAGACTTGAAGGGAAAATCAATTCTCTTCGGAAAGACGTTGGAAGACTGACCGAGTACCAACGAGGAGTCAGGAACAACAGAATAGAAAGGCTTGTCAAGACTATGATGGACAATAACCGAATACACTCCCAGTGGGATGGAGAAAACATCACATCTCAGCACTGTCTGGACAGTCTACGACCAAAGTTTTCCGTCTACACAAGTCGATTGAGAAGGTACAAAACCAGTAACCAACGGAAACTAGACAACACACTCTTCCGACAATCAGAAAAAGGGTTTTATAGAAAACTTAACAACAACAATAATAATGAAGCGCCTAGTTACCCCAGTAAAACAGACATCGAGGAATTCTGGAAAACACAGCTTTCAACAACGATCTCCTATAACTCCAGTTGGATTAATGAGGAGGAGGCTGCATCTCAGAACTGTGAGGCCATGCAACACCAATCATTTACAACGGAAGATACATCCAACATAATGAAGAACCTCCATAACTGGAAAGCACCAGGACCAGATGGTGTACAAAATTACTGGATAAAGAAACTGTACGCAACCCACGAAACACTAACAGCCCTTATAATGACGTAATTACCCACCCACACAAGATGCCTAGTTTCCTTACGCACGGTGCTACATACCTCTTACCAAAGGACAACCTATGTGCACAGGACCCAGCAAAGTACCGACCAATCACTTGCCTTCCAACGTTATACAAACTCATAACATCGTGCATTAATCATCGCATTTTCAAACATTGTGAACTGAACAACATAATTACTCAACAACACCAGGGATGCGCGAAAAATTCGATGTGTTGCAAAGAACAACTGATAATTGATTCCGTTGTCTGCAATCAAGCCCACGCCAAACGACGTAATCTCTACATGGCATATGTGGACTACAAAAAGGCCTTTGATTCAGTTCCACATGATTGGCTCATTAAGGTGCTGAAACTCTATAAAGTGAATAATTGTATTATTAACTTTTTAGGACATGCCATGGCCACCTGGCAAACCACTGAATGAAGCCAACTGTTCGATACAAACTGACCCTATTCCAATCAGAAGGGGTATATTCCAGGGAGACTCTCTTAGCCCACTGTGGTTCTGCCTTGCCATGAACCCTCTCTCAAACAAATTGAACTCAATTAATTTTGGGTTCAGTCTCAAACACAACAACGTACAAGCATTAAAGATAAACCATTTGTTATACATGGACGACTTAAAGTTGATGGCAGCTACAAAACAACAGCTGCATGATATGCTTAAAATAGTAGAAGGGTTCTCTAATGACATCCATATGAAATTTGGCCTAGACAAATGCCAAATTATTAATATAGTTAAATGCAAAATACAGCAGGGGCACTTCGAAATGGGAGATGGCACCTCAATTGAATCTATGGGGGAAGGTCATACTTATAAATACCTTGGAATAAAGCAGGCTCAACGTATAGATCACATGACTATGAAAAAGGACCTAACAGCAGAGTTTTATAGAAGGGTAAGACGACTGTTGAAAACCAAACTAAACAGTAAAAATCTGTTTCAGGCTATTAACACCTATGCGTGTTCAGTGCTCAGTTACTCTTTCGGTATAGTTAATTGGTGCAAGACGGACATTGAACAATTACAACGAAAAGTTCGAGTTTTACTAACAAAAGCTCAAAATCACCATCCAAAGAGCTCTGTCGAACGTACAACTTTGCCACGGTATGAAGGAGGAAGAGGATTGACAGATCTAAGTAAACTATTAGATCAACAAATTTCTATTTTGCGTAGTCATTTCCAGAAACTCGCAGAATTTTCTGATCTACATAGAGTCATGTGCCAGGTTGATGACTCAACACCACTGCGACTAACACAACAACATGTCCAATTACACCACCAGAGCACAGATCAGAAACTGCTGAAATGGAAAGAGAAGCCCCTTCATGGAAGACACAAATGACGTCAACCAAGATTATGTCGACAGTGCAGCGTCGAACTACTGGTTGATCTCCGGTCATATGTTCCCTGAAACGGAAGGCTTTATATTGGCAATCCAAGATCAAGTAATTCCAACTAAGAACTACCTAAAGTACATCGTTAAAGACCCTTCCATTAACAACGATAGATGCAGGTACGGTTGCCAAACATCTGAATCTATCCAGCATATCACAGGAGGTTGTCAAGCGTTCGCTGCAACTGAATACAAAGAACGACACGATGCTGTGGCAAAAATACTTCACCAGGAACTAGCACTGAAACATGAATTATCACAGTCGCTAAAATTACCATACTATAAATATAAACCAGAATCTGTTTTAGAAAATAACAACTACAAGCTGTACTGGGACCGCACGATACTAACCGATCGGTCTGTTGCTCACAATAGACCAGATATAGTTTTGGTAGATAAAGTCTCTCGGAAAACAACTTTAATTGACATAGCAATACCCAACAACAATAATATAAATATCAAGCAGGCTGAGAAAATAACCAAATATAGAGATTTGGAATTTCAAATAAAGACTCAGTGGAACATGAAGAACACACGAACTGTACCAATTGTTATGTCAACAACAGGACTAGTCCCAAAACATCTATTAAACAATTTAAAATACCTGGGTCTGGACGAACATCTTTACAAACAAATGCAAAAAGCAGTCTTTTTAGGGACAGCCCGGACGGTCAGAAAATTCATGGGAAACTGCCGCCACGACTCCAACCACGGGCCTGAAAACCTGGCAAGGGCTCCCACAGAGCTAAACCCTTTTGATGTCTAGGATATCTGGGGTTTAGTGAATTTTCCCCTAAAGGCACTCATAGAGTGCCTTAGAGGGAGTGTGATGCCATACATTGTATGGTCAAGTCGGGATAATAATAAAGCCTTTATTACCCAACAGTAAAAACCATTTACAGAGTAATTAAAAAATAAATAAAGATGACAGAAAAAAGAATATACAAAATTATACTAACACTAAAACTAATTGGAATACAGACATGTATAAAAGAAATTAAAAAATGACTACAGAAAAAGAATCAATTAGTTATAAAGTAGATACATACATATGCACTTAAAATTGAACAATGGGTTACAACAGATATAGAGATAATTTATAAATTGAAGAATTCGTGCACCTGGATGAAATATTCAATGAAATGTCCTCTAAAGTACAAGCGTGCTTTATTTTTCAGTTCGTACGTTGAGAAGTTGAATAAATCACACACCTCTGAGTGTCTATTAGCATTATTACTCATAAGATATATTGGAGCTTTAAATAAGATATTAGTTCGAGCTCGTTTGCACTCAAACGATCTCGAATGCCGAGATACAACTCTAGGAATGACAATTCCAACCAGAGACAATAGCTCTGGACAGTCAATCATGTTATTCAGTAACTTGAACAAAAACATAACTGACGCCTGATCTCTGCGACTTTTCAAGGACATCACATTGAACTCGAGTAGTAAGAGATTATAATCACATCCTCTTTGGGGATAAACTCCGCGATTTTTAAATGTTAAATATTTAAAAAAAAAATTTGAACCCTTTCTATATCCAAAATGTATCGCTCGTATGTAGGATTCCAGATTATAGAACTATATTCTAATTTTGTTCTGACTAAGCAGTTGAATAGAGATATTAAAACTGAAGTATTAAAATATTTGCAGTTTCTCATGATGAATCCATATTGTCTAAAGGCTGATTTTATGGTGAGGTTAATGTAGAGCTGAAATGTAAGTTTAGAGTCAAAGTAAACACCGAGGTCATCTGCAAACAATAATCTGTTACATTTTAACGTGCTGGCCAGGTCATTGATGTAAATTAAGAACAATAAAGGACCTAGATTCGACCCTTGAGGAACTCCACTTGTGACTAGCAATTTATCTGAATAATACCGTTGAGGTAAACGTATTGAGTTCTATTACTCAAATAGAGTTCAATAATTTTTAGGTAATTTTTAGGAACACCTAGACATGTCATTTTAAGAAGGAGTCTCTTGTGACTGATTTTATCAAATGCTTTAGAGAAGTCGGTGTAGATAACATCTGTTTGACCTCCGCTATCTAGACTTTCACATAGATGTTGCCCAAGGACTACCAGATTGCTAACTGTTGAAAGAGATTTCATAAAACCATGTTGATAAGTAGATATGTAATTATCCGCAGACTGGTATAGGCGATTGTAGAGAATGCTTTCTAAAATTTTGGAAAAATTATTCAAGATAGAAATTGGTCTATAGTTATTGATAAGAGCACGGTCGCCTGACTTATATATAGGGCAGATTTTAGCTGTCTTCCAAGATTGAGGATAAGCTGAATTTGAAAGAACTAAATTGAAGATGTAACACAATGGATACATAAATGCACCGAGGCAATCTTTTACCAAAAAAGAACGAATTTTGTCTGGGCCAGATATCAATTTGTTTTTCAATCTTTTAACAGCCTGTATAATTTCTCTTTCTGTAATGGGTTCGTAACTGACATCTAGAAATGTATTTTAATTGAACTTAAAACCAATGTTGTCTTCCTCGTTAACTGGTAACTCATAAACACTTTCAAAAAAATCACTAAATGCCTTTACTATTTGAGTAGGGTTATTATATTTGTTACCATTGTAAAACATTTTGGGGGAATTCTGGAATCTGTATTTTTGTTGTTAATATATGACCAAAAATGATTCGGCTCTTCTTTTAGTTTATCCTGGACATTCTGTAGATAGCTGTCGTATGCTGCTTTTATCTTCAATTTTATTAACAACCTGTATTTACTAAATTCTCTATAAAAAGTATCACTTCTTGATGTTTTGTATTTATTATGCAACTTGGCTTTTTCTTTTATTAATTTTATTATTTCGCTAGTATACCAAGCAGGATATTTACGCCTAAAATTCTTATTCCGTGGTACGTGGATATCAAATAGTTTATATACCTGGTTATAGAAGCTGTCAACAGCAGTATCTACATCGGATAAACCATTCAGAAAAGTCCAGTCAGTATTTAATAATTTGTTATATAGAGATAAATAATCAGCTTTCTTAAAATTATAAGTGGTATCGTTAGTATTGGCTTTAAGGTTATTTCTTTTTATCGAGATTTCGCTTAATTCAATCCTCAAAGATGGATGATAACTATCCTCTCCAACTAGTGGTACAGAATCACAGGAAACAGTACAGTTAATGTTACTAAGTACTAAGTCTAGGAGTTTACCGTTGTTGTTCAACACTGAGTTATATTGATTTATATCTAGTAATGCCATGAAGTTGGAAATAATGTTAGTTTTTCCATCCTCTAGGCTATTTTTGGTATATTTTGGACAGTTGAAATCTCCGAGAATTAGTACTTTATTTGGGTTTAATACATGCCAGTGAGCAAGTGCATCCATGAAATTTGCATATACGCCTATCGATAAAGAAGATGGAATGTAAATGACCATTATATAAAATATATAATATGCTACTGTACACTTACAAACTAGTAAATCAATCTGTGGAAAAGTAACATCAAATTCAGGAGTGTTCACAATTTCAGTCTTTATAGATTCGTCGACCGCGAGTAAAACACCTCCACCCATAACTACGTTTAACTGCTCGTATTTACGGTCGCTACGAAAGACTTGGTAGTTAGTCGGAAATAATTCCTTAGAGTTCACTGTTGGTTTTAACCAAGTTTCACTAAGAGCTACGATGTTATATTCAATTTCACTGATATTGACACAGAAATCATGAAACTTGCTATTAAGTCCCCTGACATTCTGATAATAGGTCGTTACTACTTCAACGGATCTACTGTTGGGCTTACCTAGTTTACCTGAACTATTTTGGGTATGTTGTTAATGTACTTAATTTTGTAATTTGAGTTACCTGATTTGTTAAGCTCATTTAGTTCCTGCTTCACATGTTTGTAATATTCCAACTATCTTTTAGTTCGGTCTGACAAATTGATATTTTTATATTGCTGTTTTGACTTCAGTTTATTAGAGTTGATTAGAATTTTTTTAACCAAGTCCTGACCTTCAAGTGTTATTTTGATAGGTCTAATTCTAGATCCATTAAAACGTCCTAATCTAAGTGGTTTAATATCTACATTAGAGAGTTCAGGAGAGATTGTGCTTAACATGTTGGTAACAAACTTTTTGTCGGAGTTGATTTGGTCTGTTACTGCTTCATTTTGGTCGGGTACGTTGAATATCACTAAATTGTTCTTTCGTTTTTGTCTTTCGTTAATTTCGGAAACAATCTCTTCAAAATCAAGTTTCGGGTCCGTCGTCTTTCTTTCTTCTCTCAGCTCTTTGATATCGCTTTGAAGTTGTAGAATCAATGCTTTGAGATCCTTCATGTCGTTGCCGATAGTAACACAAGACCACTCGTACCATTTATTGCCATTAAGAGTACGGACTTCATTCGCTGATATATCAACGCAAGTGTGTTTGAATTTGTTTTTACAAACACTACATGTGACCGTTAAATGATTCTCACATATTTGATTACAGCATTTACATGTTGATTTAGTCGCCATTTTCAGTTTTGTTTATTTTCGTAGGACTCTATAATATTAAATTTTAAGCAATATATAGATTTCGATTGACCAGTAGGGTATTGTCCTTCTTTACAGGCACCAAATTTAATGCACCACTAAAGATCTTTAAAAATTACACTCACAGATGTTAGAAGGCTGTTATAGTTAGCACAGATGTGTTTTATAATTGTTAAGTCTTCGGGACGATTTTTATGAGGGTTTATTACCGCACACTGTTGCGAGAACCGAAATTCACTACTTGCCTCTACGAAGGTTCAACTACTATGTATTAAACTATTTTAATTAATTTGATGTCATTTACGTAGTTTATAGGGTAATTTTTAAAACACTTTTGACTTTTCAATACGTAAACGGTTGACGTGTTTTTAACCGGTGAATTTACGATTTTATAGGAAATATTTATGACTTTTACAGGAGCTTTGTAAAACGTGACCGTCTCTGTGCCGACCGACTGTGTTTCTTTCAATATGATTCGTAAAAGCCAGTTTGTCATCAAAAATGATATCTAGATCTTTTTCTCATCTCTCAAGGAGATTATTGTTAATATTATATGAGAATTTAGCAAGAGCTGGTGAAACTGATAACACAAGGAAACAAATGGAAGTTTCTCGCTTATTTCACAAAAATTTTTCAAATTTGCCGTTAGTATCATGAGGAAAAATTAGCAAAATAGAAAAGTAGTTTCGCGAGCTTGGTCATGTAAGATAGATAAAAAAGTAGCTGCCAATGCTGTAAGTGATAATATGAAATTGGATATTATGATTGAGTTTCAAGAAACCCACATAATTCTGGTCGAAAAGGAGCCCCACTGTTCAACCTTAGCAACACATCAACTTTTGTAGTATTAAAGAAAAGCAAAATGCAACCCTATAAAATGATGCGGACTCCAGATCACTGTGAGCAAATGGCAAAGGTTAGATAACAATGCGATCAAATTAGAAGCTGTTTTGTTTTCTGATGAAAGCACATTTACACTTCACGGTCATGTTAATCGTCAAAATTGCCACTATTGGTCTAAGGGGAATCCTCACTGAATGACAGAGAAACATATGCAATATCCTGAACAAGTTAATGTTTGGGCAGGAATTGTTGGAAATCATATCATTTTCATTCATGGCAACTCGAATGGAGATAAATACTTAGAATTTCTCCAAAATAATGTCGTGCCAACTTTGGCAAATTTATATCCTGATCCTGTACACCCAGAAGTTCCTGAAAATACAATATATTTTCAGCAAGATGCAGCACCGCTCCATTACGAAATATATGGCGCCAGTACCTGAACCAAATTTTTCCAAATAGGTGGATTGGGAGACGCGGATCCGATAGAAAGGTCAGCACGATTTCCTGATTTGACGCTATCGAATTACTTTTTGTGGGGATATGTCAAAAATACTGTATACAAAACTAAACCCCTCAACGTATATGATTACATTGTACTAAAATATGTCATCATTGCATGAAAAATAAGAAAGTTGGTATTGTCACATGACACACCCTATATATTTTTTATTGTTGTAGAAAGTGCGCATTTAAAAATAAAAATCGGCGTGTGCAAGCTTTTTTCCCAACACGCCCTAATTTATTCTTTATCGAATTTATTCCATTTGGCTGTTCCACACTGTATATTTAAATTTTATAACTGAGATAATAGATATTTTTTCAATAATACATAAATATAACTATTGGAGTAATATTAGTAGCGATGTATGCGGAATGCGATGTATTTTAGATTGTTATCTAGTATTTTTTAACGTTTATTTTTCTATACAAATCTAAGCAATTTTTAAGATGAATAGAAAGATCTTGAAAGATTAATACACTTAAATTATAAGAAATACTAATGTATAGAATATAACAAATTTAATATCGAAATAATTCTATTTAAAACAATATGACATTTCTTATGAAGAAATTTACAGTTGTCGGCTTGCGAGAAAAATCTCAAATAGTTTTTTTTTGTTCTCTAACCTTCGTTTATCTATAAGCAACGTTCTAAAATCCTTCCCAGAAAATATGCTTTGTTTCGGCCGCCAAACTAAACGATTATTTTCGAACGTCGACGTATACGCCAGTAAAAAAATATGAATAGTACTTCAATAAACAACCACAACAGAATTTAATATTTTAATCAGTTTTTAATAAAACTCGAAAATATAGACCCTATTTATATGTATTATTTTTTGATGTTTGAGAACGAACAATGATATCTTTAATGCTGGGTGGCGACAAAAACAGACTACTAAGGTTAGGTTAGGCTTCGTATGCCAAACTTATGATTTAACCCCTATGTTTTCAAACGGGAATGTTTATCTTATGGGTACTATGAGTACACGTTTTTGATTTAAATTTTCTTTAAAATAGCGTTACACTCTTTTAATTTGAGCGGCGCCTTGCCTAAAAATTAAATTTTGATTTAAAGCAAATCAATTGACCAGTGTTAACTGTTATTTTATTAATTGAAAATGTGCGACATTCACCTCGATGCAATAGTTTGAACTGTCTTTTTTGGCACTTGTAAAATCTTCTGGGGTACTTTGTTGGCATTCATTATCGATGCGGTTATTTAATTCTTCTAAGAACTCTGATTTGTATACATTTTCAGATATTCATGAATAAATCAGAGAAAGATAAATTAGGGTGATTTCGTAAACTACTCGATAGCACCTTTCCCCTAATTTTTGCCGTATAGGTATTGTATAAGAAGGGCAAAATTTTTATTTATATTTTCTGCACATATTGTCACTAACTTCAAGAAAAAAGATTTAACTCACTTGTAATGTTCAAACAATAGCTCAATATAGTATCATTAGGTAAAGCTTGTAATTTCAGCAATTTTGATTTTATGCCTGCCGTGACATCAAAGAATTGAATTGTTAATTGTTATTAGTAATATCCGAGACGCCCAGAGATAAATAATAATTTTTTTGGTTGGGGCAGTAGATTGGTTGTTAGAACGTAACGAGGATGCATGTGGCATTTTTTAGTTGTGTGTCCTGTGGTCTTGTTATGATGTTTGATATCTCTCCGACGCCTATGGCCCACAGAAATGCATACCCTGCAAACTGTGCAAAATGCTTAGTTGCCTGTTCTTCGATTGTTAATAAATGCTGTAGTCATCACTAAAATTAAATTTCCTATTTAGTTGAGACATCATTTTCAAGACGAAGCAGTCAAAACAGTAAACACTTTACAATGTTCAAATGTCACTGAAAGAATACGAAATTTTTACTACTCTTGCACACTGGTTGTCTATAAATAACAACTTAATGATTTACATTTTATTTTTTAATATCATAAATTGTAAGATATATGTGAGATAGGTTCAATTATCACAACCAATTCCAAAATAAGCTTTTAATATAACTTTTAGTAGACAACCTTTCCATACAGCACATATATATCAACTAACTTCAACTTATTCTGTCTCCCTAAGAGAATATATCTGTCTAACCCAAAACCGAAGCGCAATCATTCAAGTTCCCGATGTTTACATTAACATCATAAAAATCGTCGGGAAGATAATGATTCGTAGAGCATTCCTTTTACGTTAGTCATAATATTATGTACAGTATATTTATAATAACAATACAATATATAATGTGTAAACTAATTGTAACAATCGGCCTTCCTGACTTGCAGTCTGTCCTCAGACTGGCACCTACGAACTATCATCTACCTTATGCACATACTTATCTAAGAGCATTTACTAAGCTGAGATCTACAATTAGTATTACTTTATACTCGATAATAAACTAAACATCAAACATTTGTAGTTTTCACATTGGACTTTTAAATTTCAACAACTTCCATAATAACTTTTAACCATTGGCGACTTTCGCCTTGAAATTACACTTTAATATGTGGCAACTTTCGCATTAAACTTACTTTAATGAGGACTGTCGTCCTATATTTGCACTTTGCTGTGGCGACTTTCGCCTTAAACTTATTTTAAGGACGACATTCGTCTTATATTTACTTCAACTAATGACGACTTTCGTCTTACATTTGTACTTTACTGTGGCGACTTTCGCCTTAAATTTACTTAACTAATGACGACTTTCGTCTTTCTTTTGTACTTTACTGTGGCGACTTTCGCCTTAAATTTACTTAACTAATGACGACTTTCGTCTCACATTTGTACTTTACTGTGGCGACTTTCGCCTTAAATTTACTTAACTAATGACGACTTTCGTCTCACATTTGTACTTTACTGTGGCGACTTTCGCCTTAAATTTACTTAACTAATGACGACTTTCGTCTTACATTTGTATATTGTACTGTGGCGACTTTCGCCTTAACTTACTTTAACTAACGACGACTTTCGTCTTACATTTGTACTTTAAAATTTAAATTTACTTTAATATAAGCGACTTTCGCTACTTAAGGAAATATTACTTTACTCATCGATTTGGATAGTTATCCATTTTTTGATGTGATTGGCTGGCACCACTGTTCGTCTACTCCTAAAACCTTCTCTTAAGTCTTCCACTTCATATCTGTCATTGAACAAAACTTTTGTAATACGGAATGGGCCTTTATACTTCGCTAACAATTTGTGACTACTTCCAGTGGTAGGCATACTCGTTATCCTCGTCATAATTAAATCACCTTCGTAATACTTTAAAGCCTCTTTTCTTACTTTATCGTAACGTTCCTTTTGTTTTTGTTGGTCATGTGTTATGTGGGTTGAAATTTTTTCTCTCAGTTTTTCTAAGTCATCTCTATTTATTTCACTTTGTACAGCATTAAGAATTTTCGCTTCAGCGGCATGTTTTGAGTTATACCCAATAAGGGCCTTCATCGGTGTTGTGTTAATGCCCTTATTAAAACTTGTATTCAGAGCGCTTTGGATTTGCTTTACTTTTACATCCCAATCTTTGGGGTCGGTTCCAGCTGTTGATGACGCTAATGCACTTACAATTGTTTTGTTTTATCTTTCACATTGACCGTTACTTCGAGGGGATGCTACAGCATTTAGTATGTGTTTTATCCCATATACGTCACAATATGATTTAAAGGTTCGAGAGGTAAAAGCCGAACCTCTATCGCTGATAATCCTGGAAGGTACTCCAAAAATAAACATTAGATTTGCAAGAGCTTTAATCGCGTGCTTAGTCGTTTGGTTGCGAACCGGTTCTATGAACGTAAATTTTGTAAATCCATCAACTATTACAAATAGAAATTTATTTCCTTTATTACTTGTCTCGAAGGGCCGACATGGTCTATATGTAACGTCTGGAAGGGAATTGGAATTTTTTCGATCGGATTCAACTTACATTGTCGTCTAGAGGTGGTATGTTTATAATATTGGCAATTTAAACAGGCGTTGACATATTTCGTTACAAATTTTCGCATCTGAGCAAACCAGTAATTTTCTCGAATTCTCTCTAGTGTCTTTTCTATTCCAAGATGGCCTGAATCGTCATGACATAAGCGGCATATTTGCATACGAGCTGCTCGAGGAACAACCCACGTTTGAGCTCCATTGTCTTGTTTTTTATATACCTTACTTCCTTTCAATACAAAATTTTTAAAATAGTGTTTGTTATCATTGCTTTTAACTTTTAGTTCCAAAATGTTTTTTATTCTGGCAATTTGTTCGTCTTGTAATTGGGCTGAAGTTATCCAATCACTTTCTGTAAGGTCTATTTGCATTACTTCAATTTCGATGTCTTTGTTAATCATCGGGTTTCTGCTGAGAGCATCAACGTGTGCCATCTTTCTTCCAGCTCTGTATTCAATATCGAACGTATACTCCTGAATCTCTAACCACCACCTTCCAATGCGCGGTATTAAATCTTTTTTAGATAACGTGGTTCTCAAAGCGTTGCAGTCAGTGACGACTTTAAAGTCTATACCTATAAGATAAACCGGAAAATATTTCAACGCGTATACTACAGCCATTGTTTCTAATTCGTATGAATGGTAGTGTCTCTGGTCAGCCGTTGTTTGTTTGCTAAAATAAGAGACAACGTGTACTTCGCCCTTAGTGTCAAGTTGGAGTAGCATTGCTCCCAAGCCAATTGCGGATGCATCAGTATGGAGTTCTGTCTACAGCTTGGGATTATATATTGCAAGAATTGGACATGAGGTTAACGCCGTTTGAATGTGCTGAAAAGCTTGCTTCTGTGAATTATGCCATGACCAGACTGCATTTTTTCGTGTTAGTTTTGTTAAGGGCTCTGCTATCATAGCAAAGTTTTTAACAAATTTACGGAACTAACTGGCCAATCCGAGAAACTGACGTACTTGTTTAACGTTGCGAGGCTGAGGCATGTCTAGAACGGCTTCAATTTTCCTCCTTCCAGGTTTCACTCCTTCAAAACTTATTTCTCTACCGAGATATTCTATTGTTGTCTTTAAAAATGCACACTTACTAATTTTGAGAGTGAGGTTATGTTTACGAAGTTGTATTAAGACTTTCTCTAAGCGTTCTAATCCCTCAGGTATTGTTAATGATGGGATGATGATATCGTCAATATATGGAAAAGCAAATTCATTTTTTAATTGGCCAAGTACTTTGTCAATCAATGACTGAAAAACAGAAGGGGCATTGGCTAAGCCAAAAGGCATCCGTAGAAATTCGTAGTGACCATCCGGGGTTACAAATGCTGTTTTTTCGATTGAGTTACCAGCCATCGAGACTTGGTAAAAGCCTGAGGCCAAGTCTAGGGTTGTAAAATACTTATATCCACCTAATCTGTCAATTTGATCTTCAATATGTGGGAGTACTCCACGATTTTTTATTGTTATTGCATTTAGTTGCCGAAAGTCTATACACATTCTGTATTCTCCATCCTTTTTCTTTACCAGAGTAACAGGACTTGCATACGGCGATGTGGATTCACGAATAATTTGATTATCTAGTAACTCTTGAATCATATTTCGAAGAATATTTCTCTCTAAGTTTGGTATACGATAAGGATAGCGTACAATCGGAGTCTCAGTTATGCATTTGATCTCCATTTCCACAGTACTCGTATTTCCTAAATTAGCCATGGAGGATGAAATACAATCTGTAAACTTCTGTACTAAAGAAATACAACTTTGCCGGTCAGTGTGTGAAATATGTCCCAAATTTAAATTATTTAGGTCGAGGTTCATATCGCATACTTCAACTAAGTTTATTTCACAGTTTTTAAATGGGGCCAAACTGTACATAATTAGTCGTTTCTTACATGCAATCATAACTATGTGTTCCTGATTAATGAAATCACGCCCTATCAATAAGTCATGATTTAAATATTTGTCTGGAATAATCACGGCATTAACTAGAGCCGTTGCATCCTGAATACTAATACGAATGTTGCAAATGATCTACTGCTTAAGAGAGTACCCATAAAACTACGCAATGTCACATCATTTTCTGAATCACCGCGAAAAAGTTTTAACTTTTCAACAACCGAGTTTCTTATAAGTGTGTTTGAACTGCCTGAGTCTATTAAACTATTTATTTTCTTGCCATTTACTCGAGCCGGCTGTAAGAAACTATTTAACTGCGTATTACTGATCAGAGCATCCACTTGTTGAACTTCTTTCTTAGGAAATGGACATTTGTTCTTAAAATGACCTAACCTTCTGCAATTAAAACATTCAACACGCGTTTTTTTACAATCTTTAAAAATATGTCCTTTCAACCCACAATTAAAACAATTTAGCAATTTTGATTGGTTGAACCGTAATTTCTCTTTACTTTGATAATATCCACTTTGCAGGTCATTGTTGTGATAAGATCTATAATTATCACTAGACATAATTTTAGAATTAATTACTTTATTCGAAGTGACAGTTTTACTACTGTCAGGCATATATCCAATAGTGTTTAAATACGCATATAAATCATTAGCGTTTGTATGTTGCGCTGATCTTACAGTACGTGCGATGGTTTCGTCGGTGATGCCACCAACAACAGCATCCACTAAATATTTATCAGGAATTTCCAAATTTAATGCTCTTAATTTAGATAATTTTTGAAAGCAGTAGTCACCTAAATTTTGACCAGGTGTGGTTTCGTAGTTTGCTGCTTCTTTAAGTAATTTAGAAAAAGGAACAGACTTACGGAATTGTTGCGACATCGATGCTTTTGTTTCGACCCAACTGTAGTCGTACTTAGCGTTCTCATCATACCATTGACGTGCATTGCCCCGCAAGCGTCCAGAAATTAATCGCATAATGGTATTGTCATCCCAACTGTATCATTCGGCCAACCTGTCAACTTTCGTCAGCCAATCCTCAATAGATGAATCATCTTTGGATGGATCAAAAACAGGCACTAGGTATTCATCACTCGCACGAACTACCGTATTTGTAGATCTTTGTTTTAATTCACAAAGTTCTCTTTTCAAACGTTTTAATTCTCGCCTCGTTTCATTCATCGATTCACATGAACTATTAGAACACATACTGCTTGAACCACTGGATGACCTCGCCCGTTTATGACTTCTCGAACTTTTCGCAGATTTTCTTTTTTTATTTTTGTTACCCATAATGAGAGAAACAAAACAAACGTTAACACTACTGACTCTTAAAAAAAGGGCCACTGATACCTATCCCACCGCTGCTATGTAAGATATATGTGAGATAGGTTCAATTATCACAACCAATTCCAAAATAAGCTTTTAATATAACTTTTAGTAGACAACCTTTCCATACAGCACATATATATCAACTAACTTCAACTTATTCTGTCTCCCTAAGAGAATATATCTGTCTAACCCAAAACCGAAACGCAATCATTCAAGTTCCCGATGTTTACATTAACATCATAAAAATCGTCGGGAAGATAATGATTCGTAGAGCATTCCTTTTACGTTAGTCATAATATTATGTACAGTATATTTATAATAACAATACAATACAATATATAATGTGTAAACTAATTGTAACAAAATCATTTATAAAATCTCGATCTAATCTAATTGAAAGGACCAAGTAGCATAGAAGTAAATATTCCGCTTAAGTAGGTACTTTACTCTAGATAAAGTAATTAATAAGCATATAGGGCCTTTGTGAAGATGTTTCACAACGTAGTAACAGAATTTAAATAATTTTTTTATCAAAATAATTGACGTCAGATTGTGAATTCCATAAAAAATTGGACTCATAAAATTTATTTAGTCCATACTCGATGGAGATGTATTATGAGAATTAACTGACACTTATTTCAACTGAAATTTTCATTTATTATATAAATTATAAATTTATTTTATGAAACTTTTCACAGCGTTCAATATCTTTATCGGGAATTGATTATGTACCTCTGAGGTTCCGAAGAGTGCTATCGTTTTGAAACTAATTGATTTCACAACATTTCGATAGCTTTAGATCTGCTCCCATCATCGTTGAATGATGTATAATTTAGATCTGTGGCATTCTTAAATGCTTATGAACTCATGTTTCAAACAAACAGCGTGTAATAATTTCAAAATTGTTCAATCAGAACGAATCTACCTATTTTGTTGAATTATGGTGGGTTTGTATTACTTATACTGATGTCAGTAGGTCACAAGTATCAGTGTTTAGTGTCTAAATTGCCCTTTAAGCAATTTATGGCAACAACTAGTTTTGCGTGTCTTAGTCAAAATTGTAGATAACAAATTAATTCTAAACATACCCATACATTATTTTTCACACATATTAACAATATTAGTAAAACAAATGATTTGAAGATTTTATGATACGCTGTTGAAGCATTAACAATTTATTGTAAAAATAAATAAATAGTAGCGATATTTTAATTTTGTGATCAATAAAAATGAAGGCTAAATTAGTATGTTTGGTAATAATATTTTTATATGTATAATATACCACAACAACAACAGTAAAAAAGCCCAAAATATTTACCAAGGAACTGCCAGTTTCTATTATAAATAAAATAATAATGTCTTATAGGTTAACTAAAAGACAAAACAAAAACAAATTGAAAAAAAATCTCGCATTAGTCGGCCTTGACTCCAACAACGATTTTTTTATAAAGAATACAGTACTTGTCAAATGAAATTAGAGCACACATAGTTTCAAACAAAATTAGTTTCACAAATGAAGAAAAACAAGATATGTTAAGTTTATTACAAATTAGATGGAAACAGTACGAAAACAGGCCAAAAGTATTTTGAGTTATATCTGAATAAGCAACAGCCGCATAGATCATTATGTATTTTTTTTTGAATATTAATTAAGTGCTCAAACTTAACACCTTCTTCTTGCGCACACAAAGGAGTACGTCGGTTTAAATTGATGACGTTACTAATAATATCTCTTTTTCTAATCGATCTGAATTGTGTAATGATAGTTTTCCTAAATTCTTCTATCGTATACGCTGCTTTTCAAAGTGCCTCAGAAAAATGTATTCAGACTTGTAATGTCGAAACACCTTGCCGGCCATGTTACCGACCCCGAATTCTCTACCCATTTATGTCGAAAACTTTGATCTAAATAATAACAAAAAGCTCTAATATTATGTGGAAGGGCCTCGTTATGCTGGAATCCGCACCTAAAATAGTTGATAAGCGAGAATTCATCGATATTCTCCAAATTAGGTTCTCAAGAAAGTAGGATAGGTTTCCTTTGAGCTTAAAAAAATTAGCTCCGAATATTTGATCATTACAAATTCCAGCCCATACATTTAAACCGAAAACGATTTTGCGGCCTGACTTCCCTATGGTGTCCAGGGTTACTTTGTCTCCTAATATTATTTCTATGCAAGACGCTACAGTTTGAAAAAACACTTTCGTCAGTCCAAATAATGGTTTTCAAAAAATCCCGAGTACGATTCCTATTTGAGAGCCAATGCTAAAACTACATTCCTCAGAATCACCTGGATTTAGATTAGAAAATGTACATTTCCCAGAACTGGTAAATGTCTATTTTAAATATTTTAAACTACTTCCTTTAAACTTCCTCCAATCGCTAGTCTGTGCTACACCCACATCTGACGAAACTTACTAGTTGATTTTAAACGGTAAAATGTTCCAATTTTTTAATGTTAAATTTATGAAATTTTGTTTTACCTCCACACTTTTTCTATCTCCAATTTTCTATTTTTTGGAATTCTTCGGAAGTATTCGGAAAATTTAAAAAAAACACTAAGGCACAAGCACTAAGTACTTAAGTAATTTTGGCCCCAATTAACTTCGTCATATCTCCTATAGTTTCCGAGTGGGTGTCGTTTCGAATTACCCTGTATAGTAGGTGGTTTATTTTATGTCGTATTTGCTGTTTTTTATTTTTTATGTTAAAGTCATAATTAGAGTTACTGAGTATGTTGGAGAGCAAATGCAGAACCATAAAGAACTTGTATGTCTCCTCGAAGAATCCCTTGTCGAATATATAGTTCTTCTGTCTGTAAAGTTTCTAATTCAGAACTTATGCTAATATTTTTTTATGACGCAGCTATGATTTCGCAACTTTTGTTTGTGGAGTTCTAAAACAGTTACCGCACCTACATAAACAACGGCAAGGCATTCAGCAAGATTTGGACTTATGTTAGTTTATTTGCAATAATGTCATTAAATTTCTTTAAAATATTGTTTATCTTTCTATTAATTTTCAGTAGCCGTTACTTGGTACTTGATAGAGGTTTTTGCCTGCTAAAGTAAATGAAGTTTACCTCTAAACACGTTTCTTCTTGATCTATTATACTGGTGCTCATGATTTCGTCATTTTTATTATATGATGTTTCATTGAGATCTGGCTCTGGTTGACTCATTCCCACTACAATTTCAACTTCTCTTCTTCTCGTATTTATCGTTCATTTCTATTGTTTATGAATAACTGTCGCCTCTGATCTAAGGTATTCTAATATGACTTGTTTCTTAATTGTGGAAATTTTTCGGGCATTACCTTATAGAGTTCCATATTATACGGTCTGTGGGCCGTTTCCATTTTATTCAACTTCCGCGGTTTCTTACTTGTAGGTGTGTCTTGGGTGGGTCGAACAGTGCGTTCGGCAGACCTTTCAGATTTGGCTTTTTTGCATTGTTATCAATTCGTTGTTTCCTTGCAGGTTGTGTAGTAGGTCCAATCCGTGATACAATACAATATACTTTTCCTAATTTCGTCTGACATGATCTGTATAAACTGGTCTTAGAAAAGTTCTGAGGGCAACTTTTATTTGCCTCGCACTCCACAGTAGTATTACTAAGATATTACAAAACTTTTTACCCTAATCGCAATACCATTTGGTGATAGGTTGAAAAATGTTGTGTTGTTTCTGTTATAAACCAAGAGCTCCACAGGTTTTCTAGTAGCATTAGTATTATAAATGATCCTTTTAATTTATCATACTCTCCTTTGTATATTTAAACATATTCCCATTTACACCAACTCATTTATTATTCCTAATTTCCCAATATTTCAAATGTGCTGTCATGAATTTCGTTCTTATTGTGCAACAAATCATAGCGACCGAATTCCACTAATGTAGAATGATGCCGCCATTCCAAGACAGAATACAATAAATTGATACATTAATTTCTTGCGAACTTTTTAGGCAGCTCTATCTAAAAGCTGGGTTGATAAAAATAGCCTGTAATATCTACATTAAACATTGGTAACTCATAATATAATATTACACTCTGCGTATGATGTATATATTTTCTCCACAGAAAAGTAAACATTTCGGTCCTCTTCACCAGTTCTGTTATATTCATTTCTTATTCTGCAAATCAGAGTTTTCACGTCACTGATATTTACGTCACAGGGTCACATCAGAAATGCCGACTCGTAAGTATGGGAGAAAAAGTATACAGAAACCTGTACTAGAGTTTTGGACACACTGTATTATCTGGGCTGTATAAACTACTATTTCCATGCTTTTGGAAGCTCACTGAACTTGAGGGTCCTGGAGAGTGCAAACGCCCCACCGCCCACACCTTTGGGCCTGCTCTTTAGTCACTAAATAGTTTGTTAGTGTACTAAATACTAAATAGCAAAAAATATCTTCAGACATTTCTCACTCATTCATGCAACATGTTAAGAAGTAAGTTGACTAAAATGGTCCTGAAATATAGGGATATCCGTGACGCAAATCATTTAAAATATTTTGTGGCATTTTACAGAGAAAAAAATGGTCAAATATGACGTAACTATTTCATAAAGTACTAAAGGGAAAAATATTATTACAGAATGAATATCTGAAATACTTCTTTATTGTGAATATACGCATATTTCCGAAAGATGAATGTTGACGTTTTTCTATCCCCCACCCACCCCCATGTAAGAAACTGTAAGACACAACTTCATATTCATATTATTAAGGACAACAAAAGTGTCAAATTTTTGAGGCATTAATTTTAATAATAAGTGGTAAATTTAGATTTCTTCTACTTTACACGCATCTTTCACTCCAATCTTCTAAACAATATATCTGAAAAATATAAGCAATACATATTTTTGAAGGAAATTATCTATCTTCAAAAAAGATTTGAATGCAAAATTTTCCTCAAAATATTTCCGCATAAGTATTGATCCCTTTTTACAATTTAATTTTCCACCTTTGGAATCTTGTAACATATAAACCAATCTGTGTCTAAGGGGGAACAAAATATATTTTTAAAAGATACTAGCTGCTCTACAATAAAGATCTCATTATTATTTTTCGTTAAATTTACTCTTTCAAAAGTTATTCGACTTCCAGAGTTTTCTTAGATTAGTTAGTACATATTTAAAACTGAAATACTTTTCTGTATGTTAGAATTGTTTAAGATAATATTCCTTAATTAGTTTTTTCGTTACTGCAAATAAATGTTCTGAGTTAAATAAAATTAGATTAGATTATTATACAGTGTGTTTCTAAAATAGGATTCCAAACTTATGTTGTGTATTGAACTCATTCAAATAAGCCAAAAAGTCCCTATTAAAATGTGCCCTAAAACGCACCCTTAGGAATTTATATGCACTTAAAAGGCTCAAACAAAAACTATTTGTTTTCCAGTCACCACTTTTACTAATAAAAGACTGCAAAGCTCAATTGACAGTTAATTAATAACTAGAATGGTTAAGAGTTGTGGCAACGTCAGTATTTTATTTGTCATAGTGAATAAATTTTTGTAATGTATGGCCTAATTAATAACTAAGAAAGCACAGTAATTTTCAAGCTCAATGTACTTGAAAACCATTGGAAATATCGATTTGGGCAAACATAATATTTTTTAGATAAAATTGTAAGATTTTATAAATCTGTAGAAAAAATGGTAAAAAAATTGAAATGAAAAAATACGGGCTGAGAACACTAAATAGGACGCTTATGATTTACATACGGAGTAGTTATTTATTATATATTTATTATATTATTACATAATCTCCCCAGAGGTCATCGGAGTTACCTGTTCGTGGTTTTGGCATAATACCTAAAACTAATAATATATAAACCTATCCTATCGAAAATATATACTTAACATAAAGAAAAATATCTAAAAATACATAAAATAAAAAAGAACTTAAAAGAAAAAATAAATAAATAAAACATAATTTTTCAGGGAGTTTCTATAACAGTTATTATCTTTATTAATGATCCACTTTTTTTTAACTTATTTTTTATTGCAGTTACATTACTTAACGCTTTTAGTTCATTTGGAAGACTGTTGTATACATTTCTTGCTCTTATAAAACTGCGTTTCTTACTGACTGTTTTAGATCTATGCGGGAGATATGCTCTTGTTTCTCGTAATACTGTTTGAGTTCAGTATTGTTTCTTTGAGCGTAATGTAGTGATATTTTAAAGATTCAAGTGAGAAGAGATTTTTAATAGTCTCTTCTGGTGGCTTTGCAGACGTTTTGTGGCGTTGAAGTAAGCTCCCCCCAGGCAATGATTCCATAGTTGATCATGCTGTGGAAAAGTGCGTAATACAACTTCATCAATGTGTCCTTTTTCATTATCTTGGAGAGATTATAGAATACAGAACAAACAAACGTAAGAAGTTATGTGAGACCCATTCATTTTTCGTATTTATGTTAGATCGTTTTATCAATAACAAAAAAAAAACAGTTTTGTTTGATCCCTTTGAAAGGCATATAACTTCCTAAGGGTGCGTTTTAGGGCACATGTTAATAGGGACCCTCTTGGCTTATTTTAATGAGTTCTATGCACAGCAGAATTTCGGGATCCTATTTTAGAAACACCCTACATAATTAATTAAATATTGTTAATTTTATAACTATATAATATTTGAAAAAGCTTATCAAGTAGATTGTAAATTTTTCTATAGACCTTGATAATATCTAATGGGCAAATAATATAAAAAAATCTTATGTAAAATCCTTTTCAAATACCTAACTACCTCCATTATAACATTTCGTAAGATAGTAGCAGACACCCACGCACACTCCAATATCTTAGGTAATTTGTGGATGTTCCATTGACTTATTTCAAACCAAGCATGAAATATTTTATGACATGTGCATGTTTCCTTGGTTTTTATTTCAAATTTAAAGTTCAAACTTGGAAGTAGTGTGTGGTAAACAGACGAGGATTTAATTAATAAGAATTTACCTATTTATTATATTTTAATACCACAAATGTGAGTATTGTTACTTTCTGAACCTTTAAACTGCTTGAGAAGTGAAAATATTGAGTAATTCCTAATGTTTAGATAAAAATAATGTCGTTTTCATTTTACGACAATTCCAGGGACCCTATTTCTCAGCAATGTTTGTCGACGCGACGGCAGCGTAGTATAAAAAACCTTTCTTAAAAATTCCGTCCGGTGATACAAGAACTGTTTTATATTTTGTTGTCTAGTCAATACCTACGTATATCTGTAATTTATCAGGTTGATAACGAATGGTGGAAGCCGCTTTGTGATATTCGATCATTATAATGAATGAAATTAAATATTTTGTAATAATATCGCGTCTCTATTAATAAACAGGGACTAATTTTGACATTAGACATGTCATTTTCAAACAGAATATATAATTAATAAGGTAAAAAAACATGGTGCATTTCTGGATAAAGAATATATAGTGTGTGACAGGAAACTGGCTATTTGAAAAAGTCAAATATGTTCCTGTTTACATCTTACATCTAATTGATCATTAAGGAGTTTTTTCTTTAGCATTAAATAATAGGTTTGATAAATTAATTTGCGGTTTAAAAGTAACTCTAATATTTTGTCTAGATCAAAATTCTAGATATTCTCTCTTAGAGTTCCGAAATGCATAAGTGATCCTAATGTCACTGGTTGTTCAGAGTATTTAATAAGGGGGTAAATTAATTAATTGACAAATTGTTGTTGTTTTCCTAACATAAGATGATTAGTTATTTTTCGTTTATATCCATTATTATAACCTCTCGACCTAATAACCTTAAAATCAATTTCTAAATCATTTTTTTACAATGGTAATGTAATTTTTTTTATTACTGGATTTATATTAGTATTTTTCGGGATATTGACGTATCATATATATTTGTGACATGAAAATATACTAGAATTCATTTTTAAGAGATTGTATGTTCAGTGATTAACCTGGACAGTTCTAATGAATTTTTCATTGAATGAGGAGCTTTTAAACGATTTGAACTCTGAATTAAATTAAAGAATTGGGAATGATCTTTGTAGCATTAAAATGTATTTACCACGCTACTAAAATTTATTTATAAGATGTTTATTAATGAAATGAGAACCAAAGTCACGTTTTAAACTTTGTATATTATCAAGGTAGTGTACAATTTCTGATAGTTATATAGCGTTATAAAATATTTCAAATCACTTTTTTTGGAAAATATACGAATATTTAAGGAAAATTTGCATGTTTACTTGGTTATTATTTCAAGTTTTTATAAGTACATATTAGATGAACGAGGATTTAAGAATACTAACGGTAGCCCAGTGGTTGAAATTCGACCAGCATTCATTAAAATGTTTTGTTTGAACTTTGAGGATTATTGAGATTTTTTTGTCAAAAGGTATATATCCATAGAAATAAACTCGAAGCACAATTAGAAACGTAGGAGAGACCTTTGCTATCCTCATTACTTCATTTGGATTAAATTTACATAAATAATTGACGCAAATATTTTTAATCTATGTTTATTATTTTTAGCCTTATTTTTATATAAATATGTCCTATACATTACCAATAGTCTATGAAACATGCTCGATATAATTATCGCCGAATTTATCTTCGTAACCTAATAAAAACAAATCAAACGATTTCTTAAATAGATATCACAAACAACGCAATGAAAACTCTAATCTTTAAGATATTTTCTATTGTCTTCTGATTGATGATTTGTTACAAAACACCTTCGGAATTTTGTGAAAATAATGTTAACGACATTATTATAATCCCAACAAAAATTTACAAAAACTAATTTATACGAAAATTAGTGTGTAGTTTTCTGAAAAATCAATACTGTTCCACAACACTGACTATTTTTTTATTGAACTATAGGCAACTTGAGACACTGGACAGAAAAAGATGGTCATCACCTGATGATCTGATAGAGCGTTGCCCAGTCACTGCCATGTGTAGTCATTTGAGAACTAATCTAACATAAATGTTTACTCATTTTTGTAGGTTAACAACTTTAACGCCAGCTTTGTTATTTAAAAAAATTAACTATAAGTTGACCAAATTGTTAGAAAACAGTAACTGGTAGATCATGTACCCAAAAATGAATAATGTAAAAGAGCGAACCTACCCAAAACTAACTTGTAACGAAAGACGTATTAAATATATTTACACTTAAAATTTGTCAGTATGTTTTCAATAACAAATTCATTTTAAAATGCTAACATTATATTAAATAAAATTTTTTATTTGAAAATAAAAATTACAGTAGGTAGTCTTAAAGTGTATTTAAGTGAGTATAATAGAAATGAGAATCTTTATTCAGAGATTTTACAGCTACGATTTCAACTCGTAACAAGAAAATGCAAGAAACTAACTCAAAAGTTAGTATGAACGGGGAGTACTATTACATTATAAATAATTAGAATACATAAGTAGATATTGATAAACCTTAAACTACAATATATCTTACGATTCAGTATATTTTCATTAATGTAAGTTAAACACCCATACCTAGTATCCCATGATGATTTCCATTTAGTATAGAACATATAAAAACATAAGACCCACCTATTGTTAATTAATATTAGGTAATACACTTTTGGACATTTTTTTCAATTATGAGTGCATGAAATGTCAAAATTTAAATCAAAATCGCCAGGCCATGAATATCAGGATTGCCATATGACCCTATTTATCGCGAATCACGATCTGTGCATAGTATCACGATTCTTGTAGTAGTAATTATCAAATTATATGACACTTACCCGCCAAAAATAGCAAGATAAAATTAACTTTTTATGACCCCCAACACCTCTAAAACGTAAAAAACATTCATATTCTGGACTTGTTACGTTTGGATTTCATACCTAAGACTGCCTAAGACAACTACACACAGAAAATCTGTCCAGCTGTTTGGATGTTCAAAAAGTATATATTCCTAGAATCTGATCTTAGTGCCATCTACCTGATCTAATTGTGAATCTAAACCACTCTAATACATAAAAAATTCCATTAAAATCGGTACAGAAATTTAGGAGTTCAAGAAACCGATTGCTGCGCCAACTACCTGATCCAATTGTGAATATAAGCTATCCAGGGACCCCCACAAACACTCACAAAGTATATCATCAAAAGCCGTCCAGTCGTTTAGGAACAGTTAAACACAGATCATTTTGTCAAGTCGGAAATGAGCTGATGAGCTTCAAAGTTCAGAACAAATCTTAGTATATTGTAGCTAAGAACAATCTGGATCACGTTTGCTTTCATCTCCAAACACCCCATCAAAATCGGTCCATTCATTTAGGAGCTACGGTGCCACATACAGATACACAGAGACACACCTTCATACTTACAACAACTTATTGCGTCGGGGGTTAAAAAGAATGTAAAACAAGTAAAAGGTTAAGTTAATAAAATATTATGAGACAAATTTTTCAAGTCAAACATAATTCTGATTTTAGTTAATTAACCATATTTACAATGCACTGAAAGTTGCATACATGCGAGAGCCCAGTAAATCAGGATAATTATGCAATATAATTTTTCAATAGCATGACTATGTAGAAAAAATTTAAGGAATGGTCAAAATTTGTTAGTTTTACGTTTAATTTAGTTTGTCTTAACATTTGAGACGTATGGCCTCAAATACCTTTACAATTTTCTGTTCAAGCAATCTGGCGGCACTGTTACAATTATTTGGTTGGCATTGACAGTATGAACGTAAATGATATTTTTTTTATTCTATTTGATTTTATTTAATGAATGAACCAATATTAAAAATAAATTTTAGCACTGAAGGTCGTCGGTAACTACTAAACAAAACAAAAATAAAGAAAACCAGTTGAGGTTCAGAGGTGAAAATGGTACCCAACCGTTTTGTCTTTGCCTATTTATATATAGATATTGTAAACTGTAATTTCTGCAAAAGTCTTGGATCAAGTTGGTGTCGCCCATTTTATGTTATTTTCAGTTTTGTGAACGTATCGGAATCTTCTAATAAACTAGTAATGTTAGTACTATATCTTGTAATACGCACTCCTCATATATTTATTTTGTTGTGTCACCAAATAAGTTGATTTATTCAATGTATATGAAATTATTCAACTCCACGTGAAATTTAACTATAATTCCTTTGCGCAGTTTTTATTAGCAGATAAATCATTAACTATTCTAATTCCAAATGGTTCGGCGAAAGTATGAATATAGAGACTTTATTTGGGTTCGTTTTTTCTCTCAGTGTAGAAAAGAAACGCCACAAACACTGTGAACATATATATGGTGCAGCAGTTTCTATTTTTTTGTCAAAATAGGTTGCTTGCTTCAGAGGCAAACTAAAAATTTAACAAAATAAACTTTACATACATAGAAGTTCATATTTTTATTATTTTATTCAAAGAGCAGTTGAAATCGGTGAACAATCTATCAAAAAATTAAAATATCTCTTGAGGGAGTATTAGCCGAACATCCTGCAATGCAATAATGATCCTCGTACAGTTTTCATATGTTAATAAACGCATGCAGCATAACAAAATTAGATAGAAGTGTAATTAATATAACTAAAAATGCAAAATGTGGTTAATAAATTCATTTATTTTTGCTTCATGATAATATATGAAAAGTGTTTTGTCATGGCATCGAACATAAATTGAAGGTAAATGAAACCTATTTTGCCGAGTATTAAAAAAATAACAGATCTGCTCCGTCCTATAATTTACAGAAGGCAGCTAACAAATTTATGCTTGTCCGTGGGCAGTCGTATGTACAGGATGGTTGGTACATAGGGTGTAGTGGAATTATCTATAGTTATACGCAGTTGTCAAAAAAAGTTGAAAAAAGGTTACATGGCGTGGTCCATAAGGAACAAATATATGTTGGGCTTATTAAGTCAACCCGTACTAGTACATTTTGTTCGTAAACATTTACCTGTCAATTTAAATGAAAATGTATCATTGTGTAATGTTGAGGCTTTCGATGTTCACCGGGTCCTGTCTATTAAGATTATACATACAAAATAAAAAATAAAGAATGAAAACTACCTGGGTTCAAAAAAACTAAAAAGTTAAAAACAAAACATTTAAAAAATATATAACCGACTTCCACATATAACTAAAAAGCTGAAAATAATTATAACAAAATACAACTCTAGCAAATAAATAACACATTCAATGTTGTTAGGTACCTACACACAAAGTAAAAAATGTAAACATTAAAAGGTGCTCATTCTGTACAAATTAATTACCTACCAATCTAGTATATTTTTGAAGTCGGTGCCAAGCAACAATCAAGTTTGATGAAGTAGCAGATAAGTATGCAATGTAGGATTTTAGATTTGCTTATTATGATGGTTCGTTATTAGATTTTTCTGTCCTATTGTTATACTTTCAAAACTACCTTTTTTACTTTTTCGTTTACATATGAGTGTATTAATTATGTTTATTTTTTATTTTTAGCCTGTATAATTATGCTTTCTTTGGTTTTTTACAACTCTATTTAAGCATATATTCAACTTATGTACAGCTGTTACCACATTATAGATTATTACTATATATAATCTTTTCAAATGAATAGTGAGCATTCATAGTATCCTTTTTATCAACAACACTTTATCATCATTATTATTACCAACTATTACTAACACTTTTAAATCAATATTCTCATCTAACAAAGAGCATGGTTTTACAATTTAGGTATTATAATAGAAATGTTTTCATTTGCTTTCGATCATGAAATTTTCAAACGTTGTTTACTAACTTCTAAAATTTTAAAATATGAAATATTTGTGGAAACCATTCTGTTAGAAGAAGAAAACTTTGAATAATTTACAATTTCTGATTTTTTTTGTTTAAAATGGTCTGTTGTTCTGCAACCAACATTACATTTGATCTTAGTAGAGTTTCACTTTCCCATTTCAAAATTTTAATTTATTAATGTCTGTTCACTGCTTTATTTCTTTACAAATTTCCCGATTACAAAATAAGCATTTTGATAAAACTATTGGTTTCTGTTCTGGCATTTTTATGGTTATCTCAGTTACAATAATTTTAATTCTATTACAAATTCCCAATTTAGAATTTTTGTAACTAATTTGTCTGAAATTTTAGAAAAAGTTCATTACTGAATTTTTGTTGATTTTTAAGCCACCTATGTTTAATGCATTTAACACTAAGTCTATATGTTTTAGGTGGTTTTCTTTATTTTCTGAAAATATCAAAATGTCATCTATATAATGAAGATCAAAAACAACTTTGTCTAACACTTGGTGTAAAGCTCTAACCAATGTGGTACACGCTCTTTGAATCCCATAGGAATATCTTTGAACCTGTTGATGACACCATCAATTTGAAAGCCTGGGTAATCTCTAGAATTTTCTTCCAGTGGAATGAGCCAAAAAGAATGCTTCAAATCAAGTTTAGTGAATATTTTAGTATTTTGCAAATACTCAATATTGACTCTATTGTTACTGGAACTTCGTATTGGGGAATGCAAAATGTATTGATGGTTCGGGCGTCTAAACATAGACGCATATCTCCACTACTTTTTTTGACTATGACAACTGGATTAATGTAGCTCGATGTTGGTATCTCGATAATACCTGCCTCCAACATCTTCTGAATCTCTTCTTTTATATTCTTCCAATAGTTATATGGAATCGGATATTTAAAATATTTAATGCCTTTTACCTGTATTTTATGTACATATATTTCGGCAATACGGTTTTTTTTCAGATATTAATTCTTTGTAATTCTTTAATAATTTTATAATCTTCAATTTCTCTTCTGTAGGACATAATAATAATAATTTGCTTCTTCTATATTTATATTCCCTCTTACATTATCCTTATTATTATATTTATACTTTCCACCTTCATTTATATATTTACCATTTATGGCATTATTTTTTATCATTCCATTTTCAATTTCATCCTCTTCTTCCCTTTCAAACTCAATTATTCTTCCCTGCATGCTGATGATTCCTTTCTCAATTAATATCTCTGCTGAGTATTTCCGAAGTATGTCCATTCCTACAATGTCTTGATATTGAGTATTTTTCATCATTAAGAATTCCATGTCCAATTCTACATTTCCTATATTAACTTTAGTTCTTATTATTCTATTTGTTTCAAGAAAAAAATATTGTTGGCAGATAATATCCTTGTTTTCTTAATTTCTATATTGCTAGTTTCATCTAAATTTAACTTTTGCACTATTTCTTCCTTTAGCAAACTTCCTTCTGATCCAGAGTCAATTAGATTAGTAGTTTGACTTCTTTTCCATTAATACATACTTTTTTTTAAATTTAATTCATTTCTTTCATTTTCAAGTTTTGTGGATTCATCGAGATTTATTATTTCTCTAGGATGTTGATATATACAGCTCAAATTGTTTTTTCTATCTATAAACTTTTTTACATAACTATTTACATTATTAATTATGGTTTCGTGTGCAATTATACATTTGTTTGTTCTGGTTGTGTACTATTTCTCTCTTCTGGCTATACTTCTCTCCTCACACTTCTAGATTCCCCTTGATTTTGTCGATTTCTGGTTGGCTTGAACTCCTTTATCTTGGTCTTGTTTGACTCTCATTCCCATTTGTTTCTCGTCTTACATTCCCATCACTTCCTCTTCTGCTTAAGCTGTTTATTCTCTGGTTATTTAAATTATTTCTATCGTTATTATTTCTATCGTTACTATTATTGACATATGGTCGTTCATAATTTTGATTATTCCAATTATTTTGTTTCCTATTATTTGTTATATATCTCTTTTCATTATATTGTCTTTGGTTCCTATTATTTCTATCTTCCCATCTATTTATGTTTCCATTTATCGACTTGACCATACAGTGTATGGCATCACACTCCCTCTAAGGCATGCTATGAGTGCCTTTAAGGGAAAATTCACTAAACGCCAGATATCTTAGATATCAAAAGGGTTTAGCTCTGTGGGAGCCCTTGCCGGGTTTTCAGGCCCGTGGTTGGAGTCGTTGCGGCAGTTTCCCATGAACTTCCTGACCGTCCGGGCTGTCCCTAACAAGACGGCTTTTTGCATTTGTTTGTAAAGATGTTCGTCCAGACCGAGGTATTTTAAATTGTTTAATAGATGTTTTGGGACTAGTCCTGTCGTTGACATAACAATTGGTACAGTTTTTGTGTTGTTCATGTTCCACTGAGTCTTTATTTGAAATTCCAAATCTCTATATTTGGTTATTTTCTCAGCCTATTTGATATTTATATTATTGTTGTTAGGAATTGCTATGTCAATTAAAGTTGTTTTCCGAGAGACTTTATCGGTCAGTATCGTGCGGTCCCAGTACAGCTTGTAGTTGTTATTTTCTAAAATAGATTCTGGTCTATATTTATAGTATGGTAATCTTACCGACTGTGATAATTCATGTTTCAGTGCTAGTTCCTGGTGAAGTATTTTTGCCACAGCATCGTGTCGTTCTTTGTATTCAGTTGCAGCGAACACTTGACAACCTCCTGTGATATGCTGGATAGATTCAGATGTTTGGCAACCGTACCTGCATCTATCGTTGTTAATAGAAGGGTCTTTAACGATTTACCTTAGGTAGTTCTTAGTTGGAATTACTTGATCTTGGATTGCCAATATAAAGCCTTCCGTTTCAGGGAACATATGACCAGAGATCAACCAGTAGTTCGACGCTGCACTGTCGACATAATCTTGGTTGACGTCATTTATATGTATTCCATGAAGGGGCTTCTCTTTCCATTTCAGCAGTTTCTGATCTGTGGTCTGGTGGTGTAATTGTACATGTTGTTGTGTCAGTCGCAGTGGTGTTGAGTCATCAACCTGGCACATGACTCTCTGTAGATCAGAAAATTCTGCGAGTTTCTGGAAATGACTAAGCAAAATAGAAATTTGTTGATCTAATAGTTTACTTAGATCTGTCAATCCTCTTCCTCCTTCATACCGTGGCAAAGTTGTGCGTACGACAGAGCTCGTTGGATGGTGATTTTGAGCCGTTGTTAGTAAAACTCGAACTTTTTCTTGTAATTATTCAATGTCAGTCTTTCACCAATTAACTATACCGAAAGAGTAACTGGGCACTGAACACGCATAGGTGCTAATGGCCTGAAACAGATTTTTACTATTTAGTTTCGTTTTCAACAGTCGTCTTACCCTTCTATAAAACTCTGCTTTTAGGTCCTTTTTCATAGTCATGTGATAAATACGTTGAGCCAGCTTTATTCCAAGGTATTTATAAGTATGACCTTCCCCCATAGATTCAATTGAGGTGCCATCTTCCATTTCGAAGTGCCCCTGGTGTATTTTGCCTTTAACTATATTAATAATTCGGCATTTGTCTAGGCCAATTTTCATATTAATGTCACTAGAGAACCCTTCTACTATTTTAAGCATATCATGCAGCTGTTGTTTTGTAGCTGCCATCAACTTTAAGTCGTCCATGTATAACAGATTTTCTTTAATGCTTGTACGTTGTTGTGTTTGAGACTGAACCCAAAATTAGTCGAATTCAGTTTGTTTGAGAGAGGGTTCATGGCAAGGCAGAACCACAGCGGGCTAAGAGAGTCTCCCTGGAATATACCCCTTCTGATTGGAATGGGGTCAGTTTGTATCGAACAGTTGGCCTCATTCAGTGAGATTTTGGTTTTCCAGGTGGACATGACATATTCTAAAAAGTTGATAATACAATTATTCACTTTATAGAGTTTCAGTACCTTAATGAGCCAATCATGTGGAACTGAATCAAAGGCCTTTTTGTAGTCCACATCTGCCATGTAGAGATTTCGTCGGTTGGCGTGGGCTTGATTGCAGACAACGAAATCAATTATGAGTTGTTCTTTGCAACCCATCGAATTTTTCGCGGATCCCTTTTGTTGTTGTGTAATTATGTTGTTCAGCTCACAGTGTTTGAAAATGCGATGATTAATGCACGATGTTATGAGTTTGTATAAGGTTTGTATAGTGATTGGTCGGTACTTTGCTGGGTCCTGTGCACATGGTTGTCCTTTGGCAAGAGGTATATAGCACCATGCGTAAGGAAACTAGGCATCTTGTGTGGGTGGGTAATTACGTCATTTATAAGGGCTGTTAGTGTTTCGTGGGTTGCGTACAGTTTCTTTATCCAGTAATTTTGTACACCATCTGGTCCTGGTGCTTTCCAGTTATGAAGGTGCTTCATTATATTGGATGTGTCTTCCGTTGTAAATGGTTGGTGTTGCATGGCCTCACAGTTCTGAGATGCAGCCTCCTTCTCATTAATCCAGCTTGTTCTGAAGTTATAGGAGATTGTTGTAGAAAGCTGTGTTTTCCAGAATTCCTCGATGTCTGTTTTACTAGGGCAACTAGGGTCAACTATTATTTCTATCGTTACTATTATTGACATTTGGTCGTTCATAATTTTGAATATTCCAATTATTTTGTCTCCCATTATTTGTTATATATCTCTTTTCATTATATTGTCTTGTGTTTCTATTATTTCTATCTTCCAATCTATTTCTGTTTCCATTATAATTATCATTTCTATTTCTGTTATATCTACATTTATATATCTGTTGTGATTATAATTACCATATCCTCTTTCATTATTTATGTTGTATGCTCTGTTATTATGATTATAATTTGCTATTATTATTGGTATTGGTTTCAATCTCTAACGCATTTATTGTCCTTTAAATTGAATTTAAACATTCAGTAAATTCTACTATTGTCTTGATATTTTGTGCTCTTCTGTGAGTATCTTTATCAAAGTGTCTGGCAATATATAAAGCAATATCCTTTTCCATCAACTTTAGTTCTAAATATTGTGCTGGTATAATGTATTGAAAAGCACAATTTACCATATTACCTTTCTTTCGATCATACTTTCCATAGAATAATTATTCTCTATATTCGGTTTGTGCTTCTTGATCCCAAAATGTATTAAGAAATTCTGCTTCTATTTCCTCCAATGTATTCATGCGTCCTTGAAATGCTTCAAACCAGTTATAAGCTTCTTCTGTGAAACATTGTCCTATCCTTAATTTGATTTCTTTTATGTTTTTCACATATTGCTCTTGATCTTTCATTATTTGTATAAATAAACATGGATTCAATTTGGATTTGTTACTAACAAATTTAACACCTATATCCATTGTTTCATAATTTCTTTCTATTACTATGCTTTTCCTTCTTTCTTCAATATTTTTCTCAATTTCTTCACATTTTGTTTTAATTATATTGTCATTTTCAGTTAAATTTCTTTCTCATCATAATTCATTATAGCCTCTCTCCATCTGTTATCAATACTCTTCACTTGCTGTTCATTATCTTAGATTTTGTCTTCATTCAGTTTCTATGAACATTGCTTTCTAATATTTCCATTTGTACCATTCTCTCAACTCTTTCAATCTCCAATCCATTTATTAATTTTGTATTGGTATCTTGCTGTTTCCTTTCGAATTTTTCTTCAACTTGTTGATTTCATCAATATTTTCAAATCCATTTCTTGTCCTTGGGTTATCTGTATCTCCTTACTAGTGCTTGCTTTCACAATAATCTTTTCAGATATTGTGTTCACTACTTCTTCTGGTTGTTTTTCCTGTTCTTGTCCAATGTCTGGATTAGACTCATGCTCTTTTTCCATTGCAACTTCCATTTCCATTTCCTGTACTGATTCTGCCATGGTTTCTATTGGTGCTTTTCCATCTTCTCTTACTTAATCCTGTTCTGTTCCTTTTATGTCCCTTGTCCGTCTTGTTTTGGGCATTTTATTATTATTATCAATTATTATTTTATAATGTTCCAAAAAATATCCAACACAGTGTTTGTATAGACTTACCTTTGATACTTTTGTTAATAACAATTTTTTTTATTTATTAAATTTTTTAATGTAAATAAAATCCTTTTTAATGTAATGGTTGTATTATTTTCTTTTTTTATATAAATACGATTAATTTAAAGTACACTAAACTTTGGTTGCCAAACGTTTAGTTAGCCCCACGTTGGATGCCATTTGTTTTGGTATTTTGATTCACTTTGGTATGATTGTTCTGATATGTAAATTTTTTATTTTTATTTAATTAATTGATTTTTTTTAATTTTAATTTAGCCTTTAGTTCTTTGTTTATTGATATATTTATTTACTTAAATTTTTCACTCTATCTCAGGTTGGATTCAGTTTAGCTTTTAAAAATTCTTTCTTTTATATTAAATTTCAAAATAAAATTATTCATTAAATCAATTGTCTTTTTATTATAAATGCAATTCTAAATTTAATTTTAAGTCTTGAAATTATAAATTCAAATTATTGCTATTTGATTCTGTGATTCAATTATCAAAAATTTTAATACTTAAATCTATACTTATTGTGTTTTATACATCTGTCTCTCTTCTCATTTTTCTGGTTTTGGCTGAGCACTATTTCTTTCATATTTTTATTTTTTATTAATTTGTTACCATGATCAACCATACAATTTATTATTGTAAATGTTTTATTCTTTAATTGTTATTTTCAATTCTCAATTGATTTTATTTTGTTATACTTTTTTTATTTAAACTGTGTTTCCTTTTTTTATAAATTACTCCGATGATTTTTAAAATAATCCCCAACAACGTTTGTATATTCTTTTATCAATTTATTAACAACTTGAAATCATTTCCAATTATAAACAACAAATTAATCACTACTATTACTTATAATACTATCTAATATCTTTGAGAAATTTCTCTTTCTTTAATAATCTCTTAAACTTTTAATTATTTGATTTGAAGATTAACTAAACACAAATTTTCAAACACATTATAATACAGTACCTTTTTCACTAACCTAATGTCATTTTCTTCAGTCCTGCTTGTCTTCTTGCCTTCCGGTGCTTTACCTTTTCTGAATGCTTGGTTCCATTAAATTTTATTTCCTGTGTTCATTCCATTTTTATTTTTAACCAGTTGTACCATTATTAATTGTTTATTTTCCATTTCATTATCATTTATAAATTTCTCATAATGTCTACAACAATCCAGTTTAATTCAAGCTTTACTGCTTTTGAAATAGCTTAACATTCACCATTATATATTTCGGATCACTTTACACGAAAGAAACACAACTAACCTAGTTTGACATTACAAACTTCATAAATGCTTTAAATTTTGAGGTCACCTTGCTATTTAACCAACAAGAGATTTTCGTTAAAACTCAAATAAATCATAATCATCCTCTAACCTTAAAAATTGTGAGTATTTATCCTTTTTCTCATAAAAATGACTAACGGTAGCGTTTTGTCTGGCCCGGTCAATCATTTTGGCTTGTTCATTTGTTTTGACATTTGGAGCGTTTTCCTTTTGAAAACAATTGCTTTTAAATATCCCTTCCTCACCTTGATGAACTCCATTTGTCAATAGTCAATTTTAATTCTATTTATATATATATATATATATATATATATATATATATATATATGTGTGTATGTATGTATTTTAAAAATGAATTTTAAAAATGAAAAACCGACTTCAAAAAAATACCCTAACTAAACAGCATTAATTTTTTTTTGCTATAACAATGAAATACCTTTTATGAAGTCGGTGCCAAACTAAAGTGAAAATATTTTGGGAAGTACAGTGCATCCCATTTTGGTTGAGATTGCCAGGTTACTCGGTTGTTCTTCAAGATAGAGTCTTGCGGTTTTCACATACCTGTTCTACTTTTTTGTGAAACTCAGGATGGCCATATCAGATTTTGCATAAGTGTTTCCATTTATAAGATACAGGGCGATTTTGATAATTTATACTTTTTGGACCCCTTCTATATCTACGAAGTTATTAGAAATATTCTTGCGCTAAGAACTACGTCTAATAGAAAATTTTGCATAGAATGCAGTGGAGTACTCAATTTTTTTTTCCGAGTATGGTTTTGAAGATACTACACAACATTATATATTTTTAAAATGGAACACCCTGTATTTTATTATTTCATTGAATTCGTTATTTTTTTCCCTTTAAAATAATGTATAATACAATACACATGGTATTATTAGAAATGCTAAAAAACACGAAAAAGCTGAGTTTTTTGCTAGCAGGCCATGTATTTTCCATTTAAAAGAAGAATCAAACAAATAATTCCATTTGAGATTTTTTATAGGAGTTTATCAGCAAAGAAAAATAATGTTAACAATAATTCAATAACATGAAACACGAAATTTAGGTACCTAAAAGCAACTAATAAATAGTTATACATTGTTCATAATGTATAAGAAACAGAACAAGTATTACAAATCAAATATCTATCTTAAAATTAATTTTGGACATTATTTATTACCTTATTGATTTAACTGTTAAATTGTTGTCCATTTTCCCTAACACATAATTGGCAAACCTTTCCATCTCGCATGAATCCATTTAAAATTATTATAGAATTCCGCCTTTCGGAACAATATTTTATCTAGTGAGCGCTGGAGAGAAAAACGCAAAACTGATCAAGCTGTCATTGTTAGTAACTATTGTGTTTTATCGTGTTTGAGTTTACAAGATCATTATATAAATAATTATTCGTGAGTTTGCTGGTTGATAACTGATAATGGCTGGAAGAGAATTCGTTTTTCAAAATAACGGTATATGATACAATGTTTAAATCAATGTTATGAGAATGTTGAAGGAGCTTTAGAACTATATTTCCACAGGTATAAAGTACGAGTATTTTACCATAAGATATTTCATGAAATCGCGTTTTTAAAACTTTCAAATATCCAGAGAGGCATCAACCTAATCGAGCAACTATATTTAGACTAAAGAATAATTTACTAAGTTTTGGTGCATATTTTAAACCTCGATCAAAGGTGTATACAAAGAAAATCGAGAAATGAATGAAATAAATGTGTTAGCTAGCGTTCATGCCTATCCCCAGAATTGTTGTGCGAAATTAGAAAATTACACTGGAGTTTCTCAATCACGGGTCCAAAGAATTAAAAAATATATATAAATTTAAACCTTACAAAGTCAATATTGCCCAGCACATATATCCTGGTGATGCAGCAAGACGGTTAAATTTTTGCAATTGGTTTTTAGACCAAACCTGAAGGGACAATGATTTTGTAAGGAAAGTTATTTGGTCAGACGAATCTCATATATATATATATATATATATATATATATATATATATATATATATATATATGCCGGTATATTTAACAGACAGAATACAAGATACTGGTATGGTGAGAACCCGCACTTAATTTTTGAGCGACAACAGCAGGGTCGATTTGGTTTTAATGTAGCCTGTTTCATACTGGGGACAAAAATAAAGTACCACATTTTTGAAGGAACCCTTACCGCCAATAGGTACTTGACAATCCTAGAAAACTTAGTACCCGAAATATTGGAAGATGTTCCCCTCGCCTTTCGCAATTCTATACACTTTCAACAAGATGGCGCCCCTGCCCACAATTCTAGATTAATTGGGCGCTTTTTAGAAAATAATTTTCAAGGATGTTGGATAGAAACACAAGGACCAATTAGGTGGCCTCCAAGATCACCCGATTTATCTATATTTGACTTTTTTGTGGGGTTATTTTAAAAATAAAATATATACCAACAGACACAACAGTCGCGAAGAACTTCGTGCCGCAACGGAGGCAGCTTTTCGGGATTTACAAAGGCGACCTGTTATAATTTTAAATGTACTCAGGCGTATTGAAAAGGTTTGCCAATTATGTGTTACGGAAAATGGACAACAATTTGAACAGTTAAATCAATAAGGTAATAAATAATGTCCAAAACTAATTTTAAGATAGATATTTGATTTGTAATACTTGTTCTGTTTGTTATACATAATGAATGATGTATAACTATTTATTAGTTGCTTTTAGGTACCTAAATTTCGTGTTTCATGTTATTGAATTATTGTTAACATTATTTTTCTTGGCTGATAAACTGCTATAAAAAATCTCAAATGGAATTATTTGTTTGATTCTCCTTTTAAATGATAAATACATGGCCTACTAGCAAAAAACTCAGCTTTTTAGTGTTTTTTAGCATTTCTAATAATACCATGTGTATTGTATTATACATTATTTTAAAGGGAAAAAAATAACGAATTCAATGAAATAATAAAATACAGGGTGTTCCATTTAAAAATATATAATGTTGTGTAGTATCTTCAAAACCATACTCGGAAAAAAAGAGTACACCACTGGATTCTATGCAACATTTTCTATTAGACGTAGTTCTTAGCACGAGAGTATTTCTAATAACTTCGTAGATATAGAAGGGGTCCAAAAAGTATAAATTATCAAAATCGCCCTATATCTTATAAATGGAAAAACTTATGCAAAATCTGATATGGCCATCCTGAGTTTCACAAAAAAGTAGAACAGGTATGTGAAAACCGCAAGACTCTATCTTCAATAACAACCGAGTAACCTGGCAATCTCAACCAAAATGGGATGCACTGTACATTTATAAGATGTACTTCACAACTTCGCTGTTCAAATTGGCATCGAATTCACAAAAGTATTTAATTGTTGTAGCAAAAAAATTATATTCATGCTTTTCAGTTAAGTTTTTTTTTTTTTGAAGTCGGTTTTTGTTTTTTTAAATGTATTTATTTTACAATTTTTAGACTTAATTGGATGCATTTTTCAATTCTAATTAACTTTTTCGATATTGCCTGAAATAAGGTATTTTACTTTTAAGCATCATTTATTAGTTTGATCAACCTCGTTTACTGTTGAATAGAATAACGTGATTTCTAAATATGTATTACGAAAATTTTGAATATCATTCTAACTTAGGTGGATCCACTATAACAAAATTCATATCGGCTGACAAACTTCGTATATAGTTGAAAAAGTGACATGTAGTGATTACAGTATATGTTTCCGACATTGAAGTATTTTTATGAAAAATATTTTTTTCTCTAAATAATATTCACAAGAAGTTGATTAACTGACATTTATTTGGAATTATTTCCAAACAACTTTCTATTTATTACAATTTTTAATAATACGGCGCAATTGGATGCAGTTTTCAATTCTAATAAACTTTGCTTGATTACAATTTCAGATATAAAAAAATAAAGTTACCTCACTTTAAAAAAAATATATATATTTTGAAACCTAGTATGTAGTTGCAAAAGTCCCAGGAATACTTATTATACAATTTTTTAGTGCCATGGCATAAGTAGGTGCAGTTTTTAATTCTAATTACTTCTATTTGAATATTATATTAAAATAAATACACTGATGTAATTTTCACTTAAATTTATTTACTATTGACAATTGTTTTACCAGGTTACTGGCTTCTTCAGAATACAACGTAATACTAACAGTTAAATGCATTAAACTATTACAAAGGAGGGGATAATCCCCTCCTACCTGGTTCAATAATCCTCTAAATACCTCTGTAATTGCATCACCATAGTTTATTGTAATAGTTTAACGCATTTAACTGTTAGTCATACGTTGTATTCTGAAGAAGCCAGTAACCTGGTGAAACAATTGTCAATAGTAAATAAATTTAAGTGAAAATTACATCAGAGTATTTATTTTAATATAATATTGAAATGAATTTTCATCAAGTAAAGACTGAAACTATCATCAGTTACTTCTATTTGATAACATTCTTAGATCTTAACAAAAACTATTTGTATTCAAAAGTCCTCTTTGATCACAAACCTTGTCTACAGTTAGGAAAGTGACATGGAATTATTAATAAAAAAAGAATTCGTTTGATTTATGAATACACACTGTATATACATATTAAATGACATTTATTTTGATTAATTCACCTTATTTACAATTTGCCCCAAGTTCCGAACAGTTAATACCAGCAATTTAATCAAAGGATACCGTATAAAAATGTCGTTAAAAGTTTTTCCAGATTTTCTAAAAAACGGTACAAGCTATGTTAATGAAAAAAATATGGGACCACTTCGCGATCCCCCAGAACAGGATCCAGTGTAAACTGTGGACATTTTCTTTTTCGCCTAAGTGTTACATTTCGCAATATGCATTTGGTATTTACACTTGCTTTCTATTAAACAAGACCTAATTTTGTACAAAAACTGCTTATTTAGCGCATACCGACCAATTTCGACTTTAAGATTAATTTTCTAATGCAACAAAAGAATGCAATAATTATTATTTCAGACTGATTAAATAATTACTAAAAAAATGAATTTATCGAAGACCACCGGGTGCTACAATTACGAATAAATCAAACAATAGCTAAAATCCGCCAAATATCACAATAACACTGGTGACATTTTATGTAGTTAGTCGAAAATTAGAAACAGTGTCTGCAATAGACAAACTGAAAAATGTCATAATGTAGGGAATTTGGTACTGACAACTCAGTACACTTGATGTTGATCATTCGTTATATGCTTTTGTGTTGCCAACTGAAAGTTCTATCGGTTTTTCGACTAAAATTCCTTCTTCTTCTTCTTCTTAGTTCGAAAGAAAAGTTTCGACTTGATGACAGGGTACCCTATTAACTAATCCTACCGCCAGTGTACACCTCAACTCAGCCATCTTTTGGATCCGACGGTATTTAACCCTTTCAAAAAGAAAACTTTCAGTATTTCAGTATTCGATCCCGGAATCGCGTCGAACTAACTTTCATCAATTGAAATGTTTGGGACTCCTGTTGTTGTTGCTCTTTTTTATATTCAGCCGGTTTTTATAGTATCCACAAATTTGTTTCTATTTAGAGTGATTCACTTCTCGAAGACTTCATAAGTTTTCCGGCTCCATCCTCTCCATGATAGGGAGCCAAACGATGTAAGAAAACTACCTTCATCTTAGCTGTCGGATCCGATAGACAACACCATTGATCCTCTTAACCAACTCGTATGAACCATCCCAGGCTGGTATGAACTTCGGCAACTTGCCTTTTCTCCTCTGGGAGTTCTATAGCCAGGCCTTGTCTCTCTCTTGGAACCCGACTGCATTTGCCTTGAGATCATAGCGTGTCTTCATCTTATCACTGGTGGCCAGCATCTGCATTCGGACTAGTTCGTGTATTGCTATCAAGTTCTGTCAGAGTTCGTCGGCATAATCGTTAAATTCTTGGGGTGGTTTTTATTTAAAAATTTTATTCATGCACAAATGACCTCCGGTAATCCCGTTATGTAATTCGGTCAGGGCGGCAGGTACCTTGGTTTCGCTGTCGTCACTGTTTTCCCAAAATCCTTTTAACATTCCTTTCTCCAATCTTAGAGAATCCCATTGGGCTCATAATGGCTTCAGGACGCCCGAATATCTAGCTCCCTCGTCCGATCCTGGACAGGATACCCCTCTCTTCTTGAGTCAGCAATTGGGTCCTTAATACTTTGTTCCATTGTCCAGTCTTCATTCATCTGTACGCGAATCTGTCGAATGGATATACCCTCTCTTTATTCCGTCTTCAGACAATGTCCTCATTCTGCTTTCCAGAGTCTTCTTCGTAAGGCATCTTGATTATTATGAAAACGGCCGGCATGGTGTTCAACCTTGAAGTCATATTGCTGTAGTTTCTCCATCCACCTAAATAGAAAATAATGACCATTGAGGTATTTGTAGAAATGATCTACAGCTCTAATTATTACAAAGAAGTTATTCTAGTGACACAATAATTCCTTTCCGGTTTCGAGAATTTGCACATGGGATAGGACGGCCCCCAAACCTGTGTTGCTGCCATCGGTGTCTATGATGAACTTGTACCCTACTATCTAGAAAATGCTAGAATTAGGCTGGAACATTGTGCTGCCTTCAGTCGTCTGAATGATGTTTCACAATCCTGATTCTAACGGAAGGTCTCTTTTTTCAGTGGTCTGCCGATGTTGATGTGTGGCAATGGTGGCAAATCCCTCGCTTGTAGTATGAACAGAGCTCCTTCGTAGTACATGTTTGTCTCTCGGGGTCGGCCGTCACGAATGGCTTCTACTTTGTCTTCGTTTTTAAGGATTTCTTATTATGAAACGAGTGGCACAAAAACTCTAATAATTTTTGGAAAATGCAACACTTCTTCAGGTTGAGTCTCAGGTTGGCATTCTTAATTCTGGAAATTACTTCGCCGAGATTCTTTTGATGGTCATCGCATGTGTGACCCATGACCGGGAGGTCGTCGAGGTATACTAAGCATTTCCTCTATGTTAATATCCTCTTAACACATACTCCATTAACCTCTCAAACGTAGCCACAGTATTTCATAACCCAAATGGCATGACCGTGAACTGGAACAGCCCTTTACTGGTGGACAACGCTCTCTTTTGCTCTGTCGTTTTCATGTAGGTAGGGTATAGAGACAATCACTTCTGATTTCAATTCCCATATTTCTACATGTGTTGGTAAAGTTCTTAGATGTTCATATCTTCTTTGTTGATTTGTTGTAATTTTGTTGCTAATCTGATTTTATAAAAAACTGCACTGATTCCAGAGTTAGGCTTTCAATGCTGAATTTCTTCTGTGTTATTTCTAATTCTTTAGCCATGTTGGCATGACGGTTTTGTTTTTTATAGCTATTAGTAGATGGTGGTCTGATCTGACATTCCGACCCTCAACATACCCTCACGTCATTTATTTTGAGAATAGATGTTTGTATCTGTATAAAATAATCAATATTTGTACGACTATCTCTTGTAGCTTGTATATACCTATATTAATGGAACATCTTTAAGGGGGTAAAATCCATTTATAATTTTGAAGTATGATTTACGCATAAATCTATTAGCCGTTCTGCAATGTCATTTTTAATTTGTTGGCCGAATTGGCCTACAAACAAAATTCCTTTTTCCTTTCCTTTCCTGCCATTTAAGTCTTCTAATATGCATATCTATTTGTTGAGTTTTATATTATTTTATATCAGTTGAAATAGTTTGTAGTTTTTCACAGAATTCGTCCTTTATATCTGTAGGGGAATTGTCACTGGGGGCATATAGTTCCAATTTAACAATTTCTTGTCCATTTTTCGTTACTTCTATTTTTATACTCTGTTCATCTATCGCCTCCCAACTCACAATATTTTGTTTTAGACTTTTATGGATGCATAGGCGGATCCAAGGGGGGGGGCGATGCATGCTCTCATATCTTTGTTAACCCCTGTCTATAGGTGTCTATAATCCCCAATATCTTCTGTCCCATTTCCCTTATTCTTTGTTCCCGTTAATACGTATACGTTAATCTTTTTCTTTTGAATGTCTGTAATTACTTATTTTTGTCCTGGCACATTCCACATAGCGAAAATCATTTGCCGTTTTCTTTATCGGTTCCGTTTATCAATTGATCCAATATTTATCAGAAGTTTTTAACAGGTTAATGTTTTCTTAAGTATTTCTAGTATGTTAACCCAACCATTCAATCCCCAACCTGGAGTACCAAGTTATTTGTGATCGAGGTTGTCTTCTCCTAGCCTTTAATGATCCAACGTCTATAAGTACAAGACAGCAGCTTTCTCTGTAATACTAGACAGGATACTATCATCCGGGCCAAATGAACCCTATTTTTGCGAGGTTGATACTCCTCCCTTTCCTCACTTCCTCACCTCTTGTATGATGAGGCTCCAGGCTTAGGACTGGCATAGCGGACTTGGTTGTAGTACCATATTACTATTAAAACTTCGCCAGTGATTTGCGATAAATTTGTTGGCTTTCTGTTGTGTCTTTGGGATAAAGTGAGTCAAATGGTCGATAAACTGTTTTAAAAACTCTTTACTGGGCCCTGTCTCCTTCACCGATGTCTGGTACCCTTCTTCGCAATTGATGATGGTCTCGACTGGCTCGAAACAAGCTAGCTCTTGACCATTGGCAATTGTGATGTCGTTGTTGGACAAATTCAGGACTCAGGTATATCTCGTCCGGTTTTAACTATAGCCCGTCCAACTAAGTAGTCACGAGCTAAGTGTACGCGCTCCAACATTCTAACGCAGCTCCCAGGATTGCTGTCTAGTTGCCCATGAATAATCTGTTCCGTTCGACCGGGAATTCTGGCTGGAGATTTTGCTACCATTTTTATGGAGATCGATGAGCTGTTAACGGGCCGTGTCAATACAAATTCCTCATTTAGGAACCGAAGAACATCATATCTCGGGTCGAACATAAATCCATGCTGGCTAATTAGGTCCATACCCAGTATAAAATCGTCCTTAATATTCGCTACCAGGACCCTATGCCGGATCATGTTGTCCCCTATCTGTAGCACGACATCTCCCTCACCCTGTATTGACATGGACTCGCCGTTGACTGTCCTGAGCTGGATGTTGTTGTTAGCTGGCCGGATCTCGAAAGCCCTCAATACCCTGGACCTGGCGATGGACACAGCGGCGCCGGTGTCGATGGTGATGGTAATTGCTCTGCCATTGATGGTGCCCCTAATGACTAGGCTGCTGCTGTCTTGGCAAAATCCCTGGATGGATACTTTCCTGGAGGGTTAGCCAGTATTTGCCACCTTATTCTGACTGATTGGAGTTGCCCTGGTTGGTAAGGTCGGTTTGTTGGCTACCCCTGGTTGGTGATCGTTCCGGTAGCCTTACTCTGCAGTCACGTTGAAAGTGTCCTGTCCGTCCACAGCGGTAACATGCCCCTCTGGTGCCAGTTCTTTGTGACCGTTCTAATAGCTTGTTCAGACCAGCCAGCAGGGCTTGACATGGCAACTCTGGCTCTTCCTGGTTAAAGGAAACTGCTCGTATCCTCGGCTTAGACATGTTCATGACGGCCTCTACTTCTAACGCCCGAAGTAAAGCTTCATTTCTTTTCTTGACGCCACTTAGTCTTAGATTTCGTTGTACTTCCACATCTCTGATACCGTTTATGAAACTCTGTGTGGCCAATTGATCTTTGGTTTCCTCTGGCAGGTCTGGGTAGGACAAGTGTACTAACCTAATCTCTTCGAATTCTTGGAGGCTTTCACCGGATTTTTGCGTTTTCCCACTGATCTTGTCGAAATTGCCTTGTTCATCGACTGGAATGCTTTGGAGGAGTTCTAAGGCCGGACCTCTTAAGGAAATTACAAGAGAGGTAGATTTTTCTTGATTATCCCATCCATTAGCTTTAGCGACTTCTTCAAATTGCCGTTTATACATGAGCCAAGATGAACTGCCATCAAATATGGGTGGTTTACTAAAGGAACCTTTGGTACTCACGGTGTGCTGGTATTTCCTCTGCAAATCTTGTTGCAATTTTTTAAATGCTGTTTCCACTTTATCTTTTACTTCACTCTGTACTTCGTTTTTAATGGAACTGATTTCCTGGCTTTTTACCTGGCTTTGGATGGGACTTATTTCAAATTTAACCTGGTTCTGGATGGAATCGATGTCATCTACTTTGGTTTCAAGAATATCCATGGTATTTTTTAGGACCTTTATGTCGTCGTTTATTTCTTTTATGTCTGATTCCACTATTTGCATTCTTTCATTAACTGTTTCATTAACTTGCGTTACTATTTGCATTAGTTGTTTAAATTGCAGTTGTCTTTTTTCTTCAGTTATTTTAAGTTCATTTTGTCTCGTCAATTCAGTTTGATCTTGCTTTTCTACAAATTTCGAGAATAATCCTTCCATTAAATTTTGTTGTTTTTCGTCCATGGCAGTGACAAGATTTTCTAATTCTATTTTACGTTTTTCATCAAAAGATTTTACTAACCTTTGTTGAATTTCTACCTGATGTTGTTTCTCTTTTTTGTCACTTTTTTTCCAGAATCTGGGCTATTTTTTCGTTTAGTACCTCCGTAACCTGCTTGACTATTTTTTTGGTAGTTTCGTCTATTTTTTCCATGCTACGGGTTTCCATAAATCAAATTACGATTTTAACTGCACTTAATTCTGCACTTCTGATCACCAAATTTGTTATATACTCCAAGGGTTCAATTAAAATTTAAAAACTAATATTCACTACCACTTTCTAGAACTTTTATTTACATCAAATATATGCAACAGTTGATTCGAATATCACAATAACAATTCTACATAAACTCTTCGATTCACTAACTAAACCAGCATCGAAAATTCTCGTACAATCCATTATCAATTCTATAGCTGCCGAGCCATTTCGAGATCAATTTTTTGTCCTAAAAGCGATCGATGTCATAATGGAATGAAATCAGGGCCGGCTCAGGGAAATTTCGTTACAATATCTTCTTTATCAATTAAACAAATGGTTCGATTCCTGATTTCTCCACACGTTTCAAGATGTGCATCTGAAATGACCGTAGGGTACATTATTAATAATATTTTACGAAAAATTTTCTCCAGTGGTAAATCCGTTTAATTTCAATTTAATACAAAAGAAGTATGAGTCTTATAACATTTATCACTGACATCATAGTAACTAAAGTGTCTTTAGGTACCTGTAAAGATTTTTAAAGTTTTTAAACGAACATTGTTGATGAACATTAGAAATTATTCAACAAATATATTTCAACACCATATTTTCTCTACTTTAAGTAAACACTAAATTACCACCAACCTGTAATATTTATATTTATTACTCAATTTAACTTTTATCTTCAAACGACAAGAGTTAAAAATAAAAATGGGTGTCAGGGTGTAAATATTGAATTTGTGTATCTATCCTCTAACTTAAAAATTTCATCAATTCCAGTATATAAACTTAATAGTAGAGACTACTTTTCAAATCAGAATTTGCTCTGCTTTGTTCTATGTATATTTAGTACTAAGGGTACATTTTTGAAGCCAATATTTTCAAAAACTGTTTCAGGAAACCAACAATTTGCATCATGAAAATGAAATGATTGGGTTTAACTTAAGAAAGCGACTTATGATGGTGCTCTGGAGTGGATTATTAATAAGAATCACCCTGATTTTATTTTTTTCTGCAACAGGTGAGTAGAAGTTTGACAACATTTTAAGAAATATAATTAAATGTACACTTACGCTAGTTCTATCATTGGTAAAAATATAATGTTTTCTTATTTTTGTCATTTATTTAGTAACGATTTAATTTCTTGATTCTTCACCAAATTAATGTAATTTGTTACGCCTTACTGTAAGCTATATTTACAATTTTAAACCAATCTCTAAGTATATTCTACCAAATCCATTAAAGATATGAACAATAAATGAAAATATTAGTTGTGTTTTGAATTCTTCAACTCATTTATGAATACTGGGAAAGCTGGTGTGTCGCAGATGTATAAACATTATAAACACAGTCTTGTATCCTAACACCAAACCTTTATTTTTTCACTCAGTTATCTTTACACCCAGTGAAAAAATTAAGGTTTGGTGTTAGGGTGCAAAACATTGTGTGTGTACATGGAGAAGACATAAGACTCCTGTTTTATCTACACAAACTATGTTTATAAAATACCAATTTATCGCCAGCGGATAAAAACACTTTGACATACACATCCTTGTTATTGCGATATGCTCATTGAAATGAAAAGTTTCTTGCTTTGCATTTATTTAGACTTACTGTCCACGTAACGTCATTTGTAGGTTGCGTGCATTCTGCAAATGACGACAGTCGTATTTTGCGTCTCACGTTTTGACCATGTAGCGTCACACAAGCTTCACTGTAGGCAAGCTACAAATATGCTTCATTTCTTTCAAATTTTACAAGACGAAAAAAACTTTATTTTATGGAAAAATGGTAATGTAAATGTATTATTTATATAATGAATAAACACACTTACATGAATTTAGTCGCTATTCTTGGACCATTAATACAAAAACATTATGATGCGAGAACATCTTAGCACATAAGAAAGGTTAGGAACTTACCGTTCAGCCGTTTCTGTGTGAAAAATAACCTATTGATGTAGAAATAAAAAACTTATTATTGTTTCGGTCATTCCTTGGTGAACATTCATATTTTAATTATATTAAAACACTACCACTGTGGTAATTTTCACAAATTTAATATATTTTATTTAACAATTGTTTCCCCCTGATGATTAAACTAAATGCTAAACATCTGAATATATTATATAGTGTTGTAAGATGATAATGAGTATATAGGTAGAAAGTACAATATGTTTACTATATTATATTAGTGAAGGTAGATATTATTAAAATAATCTTTGTATTATGTAAGTGTATTAAGATTAAGTAAGGAAGACATATTTGTATCAGTTTGATTATTTAAAAAATGTGGTGAATTTTTATTTTTATTGATTTCAAGTGATTCTAAAAGAGTTAGTTTTTTTGTTCTAGATGTAAAATTTGGAAAGTAGTTTGTGGAATATGATTTTCATTTAATAAATGGTCGGCAAATGTAGGTATGTTGTATTTCTGATTTTCATAGGCTTTTAAATGTGCAGACCATCTTGTTTTAAATGACCTTCCTGTTTGACCGATGTAAAATTTTGGGCAACTACTTATAGACTTCTAAGTTTTCATACTAATTAATTATATCTTATTTATTTTTTATGTGTTTGGTCAAATTATTGTTGGTTTTAAAGGCTTTTTGAATATTTCTGTTTATTAGAAATTGAGAAATTTTTTCAGATGGAAAACTTATAAATGTAATGGGTTGGTGAAATTTTGAGTTAGAGTTGGGTGAGGAAGGGTATACTTGTTCTATAGCTTTTTTCTTTAATTTTCTGGATAATATGTTATTAGTTATTTAGGGGTTGTAATAGTGAGATCTGTATGGGACTTTTTATGATATATCGAAAAATTGTGTTTATTATCAGATACTTTTATAGTTAAATCTAGAAAATCTAATGTGTTGTTTCTTTCTGATTCTAGTGTAAATTGAATATTGGGGTAGAATTGGTTTATGTAATTATGTAGTAATTGTAATTGTCTCTGTGTACCAGTAAAGTAAGCGAAAATATCATCAACGTATCGGTACCAATATAAGAATTTGTTACTCAAATCATGTTTAAATATTAGAGATTTTAGGTTGTCCATGAATATTTCAGCCAAAAGATGACTTAATGGGTTTCCCATAATTAAACCTTGATTGTTAATGTAAATGTTATTGTTAAATTGAAACTAATTATGGCTAAGACAAAGTTGTAATAGAACATATATTTCATTTTTTATTATAGGGTTAGTGTTATTTGTCTATAGTAAGTTCATAATGAGAGAGATACATTCTGTTGGTTGTATACTACGAAAAAGCTTAACAACATCAAGATAAAGTAGTTTGCTATTATTAGGGATAGTAACTGATTGTATTTTTGACACTAGATCAAATGAATTTTTTATACTATATCTTGCTGTGAACTTGGTATACTGTTTTAAAATGTTTAGTAGAGCTTTAGAAATTTTTGAAGAAGGGGTTGAAAAATAAAAAAATAATTGGTCTAATATAACATTAGAGTTTTATTTTACTAATAATCTTTCAGAGAAGCCTTTTATAACCTACTGTCTGAATTTTGAGGCTCTGTAGATTGGAGAATAAAGGGCAAAATAGGTCAAGTTTCAAATTATGATTTATTAAATCTGTTATTGAAATTATTTAAAAATACAAATAAAATATATTTTTCAAAATTTAAATAGTGTAGTTTCTAAAGTGGAAATTAAGTCTATGTTTAATATTTTTGTTAATATCTTTTAAACAAATGATTTACAAATATGATATATTTGTAATTATTATTAAAATTTTATATAGTATGGTTTCGGAAATCAAGCGAGAAATGAACATTTTTTATATCTTTATGTTAATATCTTGTAAACAATTATTTTTAAAAATATGAAACATATATATTTGTATTCCTCATAATGAGCCTTTCATTTGATGTATTGCATGATGCGTTAAAAAAATATATTTTTATTTTCCGTTTTATTGGGCCCCAATATTAATATTAGGGATTTCTTCATATTTTTCCTTTAAACAAAAAAAATTAGGTCTAATAGTTTGGGGAATAAAGGGGGGAATGGGTAATTAAAAAAATGTTTAATATATTTTAAAATATTCATTTTAAAAAAAATTAAAACAATATATTTTTATTCGTCATGAGCCCTGTGATTTGATATATTAGATGATCCGTTAGAAAAATTATATATTTTTTTCCATTTAATTCTATAATTTGCCCCCCAAAATGAATATTAGGGGTTTCTACTTATTTTTCCAGTAAAGTTCAGGTGAGGGGCTATATCTTCATTAATTTTCAAAATTTTCCAGCTTATGGTTTCGGAGATAAGGGGGGAATGGGTAATTATTTTATATTATTGTTAATATCTTTTAATTAATTTATTTTAAAAATATGAAAAAAATATATTTGTTTTCGTTATAATGAGCACTTTCATTTGATATATAACATGATGGGTTGGAAACAATTTTAATTTTATATTTTCCATTTAATTCTGTAATTTACAACCCAAAATTATTCCTTATTTTTCCGGTAAACTTCAGGTTAGACCATATACCTCTAATTTTTTTTCGGACATAAGGGCGGGAATGGGTAAATTTTGGTATAATTTCGTTAATATCTTTTTAAGTAATTTTTTTTATAAGAAAAAATATATTTGTGTTCCCTTTCATTTGATGTATTACATGATGCGTTTGAAATTTTTTTTATTTTTAAATTTTCATTTAATTCTATAATTTGCCTTCCAAAATTAATATTAATGGATTCTCCTTATTTTTCGTATAACGTTCTATATTTCCTATTTTTTCAAAATTTTAGGCTCGGTAGCTTCGGAGATCAGGGAGGGAAGGGTCGATTTTTTTAGTTTTCCCCCCAGAAATACCCCTAAAATCAAAATTTATTCATTTACGCTCCTGATCGGGTCACCAAACTATACATTTATACCAAATTTCAACATCTTCCGTCCAGTAGTTTAGCAGAAAATTGCTGTGATATGACAGAGGCACAAATCCGGAGTGATATTTTAAGGGTATCCGTATATTGTATATGAGGAACCTTAAAAAGCTATAGAACAAGTATACCCTTCCTCACCCAACTCTAACTCCATCTGAAAAAAATTCTCAATTACTAATAAACAGAAATATTCAAACAGCCTTTAAAACCAAAAATAATTTGGCCAAACACATAAAAAATAATAAAGATAAAATTAATAAGTACGAAAACTCAGGAGTCTATAAGTCAACATGTGGTAGTTGCCCAAAATTTTACATCGATCACACAGGAAGGTCATTTAAAACAAGATTATCTGAACATTTAAAAGCCATGAAAATCAGAAATACAACATCTTTGCCGACCATTTATTAAATGAAAATCATATTCCACAAACTACTTTCGAAAATTTACATCTAGAACGATTAAGCAAAAAATTATCTCTTTTAGTATCGCTTAAGATCAATAATATCACTCCGGATATCTGCCTCTGTCACATCACAGCAATTTTCTCCTAAACTACTGGACGGAAGAGGTTGAAATTTGGTATCAATGTATAGTTTGGTGACCCGATCAAGAGTATGTATATCGTAATTGAAGAAATTTTGATTTTAGGGGTACCTCTGGGGGGAAAAACTAAATAAATCGACCGTTCCCCCCACCTGATCTCCGAAACTACTGAGCCTAAAATTTTGAAATATAGATCGTTGTGCGAACTTTACAGGAAAAATAAGAAGAAACCATTAATATTAATTTTGGGGAGCAAATTATAGAATTAAATGAATATTTAAAATTAAAAAAATTTTCAAACGCATCATGTAATATATCAAATGAAAGCTCATATTCTAGGGAAAACAAATATATTTTTTCCATATTATTTAAATAAATAAATTAAAAGATAATATCAATAATATAAAAAAATACCAATTCCCCCCCTTTATCTCCGAAACCATAAGCTGTAAAAGTTTGAAAAAAATACAGGTAAAGCGCCTCACCTGAACTTTACCGGAAAATAAGGAGAAACCCCTTATATTCATTTTGGGGGGCAAATTATAGAAATAAATGGAAAATAAAAAATTATAATTGTTTCTTACGGGTCAAGTAATATATCAAATCAAAGGGCTCAATATGACGAATACTAACATATATTTTTATTTTTTTAATAAATATTTTAAAATATATTAAAAAAATTAAAAATCCCTCATTCCCTCCTTTATTCCCCAAACTATAAGACCTAATTTTTTTGTTTTCAGGAAAAATACGAAGAAATCCCTAATATTAATATTGAGGGCCAAATTATAGAATTAAACGGAAAATAAAAAAATATTTTTTAACGCATCATGCAATACATTAAATGAAAGGGTTTTATGAGGAATACAAATACATATTTTTCATACTTTTAAAATTAATTGTTTACAAGATATTAACATAAAGATATAAAAAATTCTCATTTCTCACTTTATTTCCGAAACCATACTACCTAAAATTTTGAAAATAATTAGGGGTACTGGTGCTCACTTGAAATTTATAAGAAACGTTATTAGAAAACCCCCATAGTAATTTTAGGGACAAATTATACAATTAAGTGGAAAATAAAAATTCAATTTTCAAAAGGCTCATTATGTGAATTACAAATATATCATATTTTTAAATCATTTGTTTAAAAGATATTAACAAATATATTAAACATCGACCTAATTCCCACTTTAGAAACTCTACTATTTAAATTTTGAAATATATATTTGATTTGTATGTTTAAATAATTTGAATAATATATTTATTAATTAATAATTTAAAACTTCACATATTTTGCCCTATATCTTCCAATCTACAGAGCCTCAAAATTGTGACAGTAGATTATACAAGGCTTCCCTGAATGTTTATTAGTAAAATAAAACTCTAATGTTAATTTTTGGGGGCCCAATTAGAAAATTAAATACATAGGTATTCTTATAAAAATCAAGCGAATCCTGAAGCAGATAAAAGAAAAAAGTCTATGTATGGAAAATGAAAGTGTATATTTTTTATAAATTCAAAACGCTTCCCTGCTTGTCTGAAACTGGAATATTAGAATCTTGAAGGTGGTACGGAACCCTTAGTATGCGAGTCCAACTCGCACTTGACCAAATTATTTAAATGGCCAAACTGATACAAATATGTCTCCCTTACTTAAGCTTAATATACTTTTATAATACAAAATTGAAGATTATATTAATAATATTTACCTTCACTAATATTATATAGTAAACATATTGTACTGTCTACCTATATACTTAATATTATCTTACAACACTATATAATATATTCAGATGGTTAGCATTTAGTTTAATATTTAATTCTGACGAAGCTTGTCATCAGAGCGAAACAATTCTCAAATAAAATATAATAAATTTGTGAAAATTACCACAGTGGTAGTATTTTAATATAATTAGAAATAAAAAAAAATTAAAGTAAAATGTATTAAATAACATTTCATTTATTACTTTTAATAGTCATACATACTTGAGTATTATAACGCTTCGGCAGATGTGACTACCGAAACGTCGTCATTTTACCATCAGTATCGACATATTAAAATACTACCACTGTGGTAATTTTCACAAATTTATTATATTTTATTTGAGAATTGTTTCGCTCTGAAGACAAGCTTCGTCAGAATTAAATATTAAACTAATGCTAACCATCTGAATATATTATATAGTGTTGTAAGGTAATAATAAGTATATAGGTAGACAGTACAATATGTTTACTATATAATATTAGTGAAGGTAAATATTATTAATATAATCTTCAATTTTGTATTATATAAGTATATTAAGCTTAAGTAAGGGAGACATATTTGTATCAGTTTGGTCATTTAAATAATTTGGTCAAGTGCGAGTTGGACTCGCATACTAAGGGTTCCGTACCACCTTCAAGATTCTAATATTCCAGTTTCAGACAAGCAGGGAATGAGTTTTGAATTTATAAAAAATATACACTTTTTATTTTCCACACATAGACTTTTTATTTTATCTGCTTCAGGATTCGCTTGATTTTTATAAGAATACATATATATTTAATTTTCTAATTTGGCCCTCAAAAATTAACATTAGAGTTTTATTTTACTAATAAACATTCAGGGAAGCCTTTTATAATCTACTGTCTCAATTTTGAGGCTCTGTAGATTGGAAGATATAGGGCAAAATATGTCAAGTTTTAAATTATAAATTATTAAATATATTATTCAAATTATTTAAAAATACAAAAACAAATATATATTTCAAAAATTTAAATAGTGTAGTTTCTAAAGTGGGAATCAGGTCGATGTTTAATATATTTGTTAATATCTTTTAAACAAATGATTTAAAAATATGATATATTTGTAATTAACATAATGAGCCTTTTGAAAATTGAATTTTTATTTTCCGCTTAATTGTATAATTTGTCCCTAAAATCACTATGGGGGTGTTCTAATAACGTTTCTTATAAATTTCAAGTGAGCACCAGTACCCCTAATTATTTTCAAAATTTTAGGTAGTATGGTTTCGGAAATAAAGCGAGAAATGAGGTTTTTTTTTTATCTTTATGTTAATATCTTGTAAACAATTAATTTTAAAAATATGAAAAATATGTATTTGTATTCCTCATAAAACCCTTTCATTTGATGTATTGCATGATGCGTTAAAAAATATTTTTTTATTTTCCGTTTAATTCTATAATTTGGCCCTCAATATTAATATTAGGGATTTCTTCTTATTTTTCCTGAAAACAAAAAAATTAGGTCTTATAATTTGGGGAATAAAGGGGGGAATGGGGGATTTTTAATTTTTTTAAATATATTTTAAAATATTTATTAAAAAAAAATAAAAATATATATTAGTATTCGTCATATTGACCCCTTTGATTTGATATATTACTTGATCCGTTAGAAACAATTATAATTTTTTATTTTCTATATATTTCTATAATTTGCCCCCCAAAATGAATATAAGGGGTTTCTCCTTATTTTTCCGGTAAAGTTCAGGTGAGGCGCTTTACCTGTATTTTTTTCAAACTTTTACAGCTTATGGTTTCGGGATAAGGGGGGGGGGAATTGGTATTTTTGTATATTTTTGTTATTATCTTTTAATTTATTTATTTAAAAATTATGAAAAAAATATATTTGTTTTCGTCATAATGAGACCTTTTATTTGATATATAACATAATTTTTGCCCCCCAAATTAAAAGTATAGGTTTCTCCTTATTTTTCCAGTAAACTTCAGGTCAGACCCTATACCTCTATTTTTTTCAAAACTTTACATTTTATAGTTTCGGAGATAAGGGGGGCGGGGATGGGTAAATTTTGGTATATTTTCGTTAATATCTTTTTCGTTAATTTTTTTTTAATATGAAAAAAAATGTATTTGTATTCCTCAGAATGTGACCTTTCATTTGATATATTACATAATGCGTTTGAAAATTTTTTTAATTTTAAATGTTCATTTAATTCTACAATTTGCCCCCCAAAATTAATATTAATGGTTTCTTCTTATTTTTAGGCTCAGTAGTTTCGGAGATCAGGTGGGGGGAACGGTCGATTTATTTAGTTTTTCCCCCAGAGGTTCCCCTAAAATCAAAATTTCTTCAATTACGATATGTACTCTTGATCGGGCCACCAAACTATACATTGATACCAAATTTCAACCTCTTGCGTCAAGTAGTTTAGGAGAAAATTGCTGTGATTTGACAGAGGCAGAAATCCGGAGTGATATTATTGATCTTAAGTGATACTAAAAGAGATAATTTTTTGGTTAATTGTTCTAGATGTAAATTTTCGAAAGTAGTTTGTGGAATATGATTTTTATTTAATATATGGTCGGCAAATATGTTGTATTTCTGATTTTCATGGCTTTTAAATGTTCAGATAATCTTGTTTTAAATGACCTTCCTGTGTGATAGATGTAAAATTTTGGGCAACTACCACGTGTTGACTTATAGACTCCTGAGTTTTCGTACTTATTAATTTTATCTTAATTATTTTTTATGTGTTTGGCCAAATTATTTTTGGTTTTAAAGGCTGTTTTAATATTTTTGTTTATCAGTACCTAATTGAGAATTTTTTTCAGATGGAGTTAGAGTTAGGTGAGGAAGGGTATACTTGTTCTATAGCTTTTTAAGGTTCCTTATATACAATATACGGATACCCTTAAAATATCACTCCGGATTTGTGCCTCTGTCATATCACAGCAATTTTCTGCTAAACTAGTGGACGGAAGATGTTGAAATTTGGTATCAATGTATAGTTTGTTGACCAGATCAGGAGCACATATCGTAAATGAATAAATTTTGATTTTAGGGGTATTTCTGGGGGGAAAACTAAAAAAATCGACCCTTCCCTCCCTGATCTCCGAAGCTACTGAGCCTAAAATTTTGAAAAAATAGGAAATATAGTACGTTATAGGTAAAATAAGGAGAATCCATTAATATTAATTTTGGGGGGCAAATTATAGAATTAAATGAAAATTTAAAATCATGTAATACATCAAATGAAAGGGAACACAAATATATTTTTTTTTTCTTATAAAAAAATTACTTAAAAAGATATTAACGAAATTATACCAAAATTTACCCATCCCTCCCCCTTATGTCCGAAACTATAAAACATAAAGTTTTGAAAAAAATTTAGAGGTATAGGGTCTAACCTGAAGTTTACTGGAAAAATAAGGAATAATTTTTGGGGGCAAATTACAGAATTAAATGGAAAATATAAAATTAAAATTGTTTCTAACCCATCATGTTATATATCAAATGAAAGGGCTCATTATAACGAAAACAAATATTTTTTTTTCATATTTTTAAAATAAATTAATTAAAAGATATTAACAATAATATAAAAAATTACCCATTCCCCCCTTATCTCCGAAACCATAAGCTGGAAAATTTTGAAAATTAATGAAGATATAGCCCCTCACTTGAACTTTACTGGAAAAATAAGGAGAAACCCCTAATATTCATTTTGGAGGGCAAATTATAGAATTAAATGGAAAAAATATATATAATTTTTATAACGGATCATGTAATATATCAAATCACAGGGCTCATTATGACGAATACAAATATATTTTTTAATTTTTTTAAAATTAATATTTTAAAATATATTAAACATTTTTTTAAATTACCCATTCCCCCCTTTGTTCCCCAAACTATTAGACCTACTTTTTTTGTTTAAAGGAAAAATATGAAGAAATCCCTAATATTAATATTGGGGCCCAAATTATACAATTAAACGGAAAATTAAAATATATTTTTTTAACGCATCATGCAATACATCAAATGAAAGGGCTCATTATGAGGAATACAAATATATATGTTTCATATTTTTAAAAATAATTGTTTACAAGATATTAACATAAAGATATAAAAAATGTTCATTTCTCGCTTTATTTCCAAAACCATACTATATAAAATTTTAAAAATAATTACAAATATATCATATTTTTAATTCATTTGTTTAAAAGATATTAACAAAAATATTAAACATCGACTTAATTTCCACTTTAGAAACTACACTATTTAAATTTTGAAAAATATATTTTATTTGTATTTTTAAATAATTTCAATAACAGATTTAATAATTCATAATTTAAAACTTGACCTATTTTGCCCTTTATTCTCCAATCTACAGAGCCTCAAAATTCAGACAGTAGGTTATAAAAGGCTTCTCTGAAAGATTATTAGTAAAATAAAACTCTAATGTTATATTAGACCAATTATTTTTTATTTTTCAGCCCCTTGTTCAAAAATTTCTAAAGCTCTACTAAACATTTTAAAACAGTATACCATGTTGACAGCAAGATATAGTATAAAAAATTCATTTGATCTAGTGTCAAAAATACAATCAGTTACTATCCCTAATAATGGCAAACTACTTTATTTTGATGTTGTTAAGCTTTTTCGTAGTATACCACCAACAGAATGTATCTCTCTCATTATGAACTTACTAGAGACAAATAACACTAACCCTATAATAAAAAATGAAATATATGTTCTCTTACAACTTTGTCTTAGCCATAATTAGTTTCAATTTAACAATAACATTTACATTAACAATCAAGGTTTAATTATGGGAAACCCATTAAGTCCTCTTTTGGCTGAAATATTCATGGACAACCTAAAATCTCTAATATTTAAACATGATTTGAGTAACAAATTCTTATATTGGTACCGATACGTTGATGATATTTTCGCTTACTTTACTGGTACACAGAGACAATTACAATTACTACATAATTACATAAACCAATTCTACCCCAATATTCAATTTACACTAGAATCAGAAAGAAACAACACCTTAGATTTTCTAGATTTAACTATATAAGTATCTGATAATAAACACAATTTTTCGATATATCATAAAAAGTCCCATACAGATCTCACTATTCACAATACTTCATGTCATCCAATCCAACACAAACTTGCAGCATATCAGTCCAGGGTACACAGATTAGTAACTGCCCCGTTATCTAAACCTAACTTTGACAATGAACTCAATAGGATAAAATTCATTGCTATCAATAATGGTTACAACCCCTAAATAACTAATAACATATTATCCAGAAAATTAAAGAAAAAAGCTATAGAACAAGTATACCCTTCCTCACCCAACTCTAACTCAAAATTTCACCAACCCATTACATTTATAAGTTCTCCATCTGAAAAAATTTCTCAATTTCTAACCAAACCAAACACATAAAAAATAATTAAGATAAAATTAATAAGTATGAAAACTTAGAAGTCTATAAGTAGTTGCCCAAAATTTTACATCGGTCAAACAGGAAGGTCATTTAAAACAAGATGGTCTGAACATTTAAAAGCCTATGAAAATCAGAAATACAACATATCTGCATTTGCCCACCATTTATTAAATGAAAATCATATTCCACAAACTCCTTTCCAAATTTTACATCTAGAACTAAAATTAAAAAACTAACTCTTTTAGAATCACTTGAGATCAATAAAAATAAAAATTCACCACATTTTTTAAATAATCAAACTGATACAAATATGTCTTTCTTACTTAATCTTAATTCACTTACATAATACAAAGATTATCTTAATAATATTTACCTTCACTAATATTATATAGTAAACATATTGTACTTTCTACCTATATACTCATTATCATCTTACAACACTATATAATATATTCAGATGTTTAGCATTTAGTTTAATATTTAATTCTGACGAAGCCTGTTATCAGGGCGAAACAATTGTCAAATAAAATATATTAAATTTGTGAAAATTACCACAGTGGTAGTGTTTTAATATAATTAAAATATGAATTTTCACCAAGGAATGACCGAAACAATAATAAGTTTTTTATTTCTATATCAATAGGTTATTTTTCACACAGAAACGGCTGAACGGTAAGTTCCTAACCTTTCTTATGTGCTAAGATGTTCTCGCATCATGTTTTTGTATTAATGGTCCAAGAATAGCGACTAATTTCGTACATTGAGTGATTCGCTTTAGAATCAATATCTGTACGTATATATAATATCTATTACTATAATACGAGCAAGATATATATATATATATATATATATATATATATATATATATATATATTGAGTTCTGGAAAACAGCTCTAACGATTTTGAAGAAATTTTCCCATTTAATTTGGAAGTTTCGATGGATAGAAATCGATTGGTGAGGGTCTCATCTTTGGGAAAAATCCTTTTACTGAGAAATTAAATTATTAAAACATGTATTGACAGTTTGTGACAATCAAGGCGGCTGCCTTGTAAATTCAAGGCGTTTAATACAGGGTAATTTGGTAACCTACGTAAGAGTGATGTTATTGATGAATAATAATTAAAATAAATAATTCGCTTATAATTTTAAAGCATTTTTGATATTACGACAAGGAAAATGAAACTGATAATAGATTTTAAATCATTTTAATATAAGAGATTTTCGAAATGGTCTCCATCCACTGCAAGGCAATCTTTTAAGGGCTCCGTGTTAGTCTAAGATACGAACCTAGGTCGACCTTCACCGAGCTGATAATAGAATGAAACATACTTGTGATAAAAAATGGTTGCAAAGTGTTTTTTGTGTGGCTCGGACGAATCTTAATTGATTTTACTAATGAAACTTTTAATAGTTGAACTAACTAAATGTCAGTTGCTCCAAAATATTGCTCACTGTTTACTAGAGTAACGCTGCCATTCTCTGTCGTATAAATACCGAGCATGCGCACTTTCTTACATTCGAGGTCCTATCACGTGCGAGTGCGATGTTGGGTCCTTTATTATTACACGGTATACTATATCAACGTGTTCGCAAGAAAACAGGGCTTATGTTGATATAATTTTTTTTCTATTATCCAATCAAGTGAAAGTAACTGGCATCGACATACCTATTTGTACTTGATGGAAATGCTGTGGAACCTTTGGTGTGTCACAAATGTAAAAACATAGTTTTGCACCCTCACAACAAACATTTATTTTAAACACTCAACAACTCATCAAGGAGTAAACCAAACTGTTTGGGGTGCAAAACTGTGTTTTTACATCTGGTTATACCTGGCAACCCAGTAGTTCGTCAGGTATATAATAGGCAACTCAACGGCTGCACATTTCATACAATTACTAAGGATAAAATTTTGTTATTATCTTGATGATGCAACATTTAATATAAATCGTTTTTTTAAATGTAATTAAAAATAGTCTGTCCAGGATTTTCTTAGGCAAACCCATTTTTAATATATTTGCTAATATACTAAATTTATTATAAAATCTGTTTCATTCTATTATCAGTTCGGTGAAGGTCAACTAAGGTTCGGATCTTCTACTATACAGGGTATTCCATCTCACACGAGCCACCTTGAATATCTTGGTTATTTTCAAAACTATTGCAATAAGAAAAAACATGTCGATTTTTGTTTTGATAGGGAAAATAGGTATTGTCGTATATCATTTGAAAGCCCTTTTTACGCACTATACCGTCATAATAATTTTTTTATTGCAATTTCTGTATATGTTGTAACGTCCCGAGGATGTTTACAAGAGGGCATAAGGCCAATTTTTCTTTATTTTTTTAGCAGATAGATGTTATTTAATATTTCATTACGTAAGTGAACTAGAAACGACTTGGCTTTTGCGTCATATAGAAAATTCCGCTCGTATTGCAGAATATGAAACATCTGGCTAAAATTGTGAAATTTCACACAATGTATACCTCTTGCATATATTGCGAAACTTAACCCGTTTTCCATGTTAGAATAATTTTATTTAAATAATAAATAGTTTATGTATATCGTTCCGTTTTGTTTTTCTTTGTCAATTTAGGGTTAGTAGAAAGTTGAAATTCTGTACGTGCTAAAAACCAGGTCGACACAAACTGTGTTGCAACATTTTAAACAAAAACCAAAGATGGCCGATTATACGCAGTTAGAGAAAAATCGCTAATGTTGCCGGCCAAAATGAAAGTTTGTTCTAGAATTTTAAATTCAGAAAAAAGAGACATGCGTAGGACAACTCGGCTAATGGCGGAAGATGCAGCCAATCGGACAATGAAAAACTCACGGAGTAGGGGGTTTCGTTGTTAACATTCGCGAAGATGGTACCCATATGGGAGGGGCTAAGGTTCACGAGAAAAAGGTCCAGAGAATTTCCAAAGTAGTTCGGGGCCGGAACTCAAGAAAAGGGGTCGTACGTGGCGCGACGGATTAAGGGAACATAAAAAGGGTGGAAACCAGAGCCCTAAGAGACGAACGTTTCACCTGTCCAAATAGGGCGCTAGGAAGTATATTAAAGAGTTGTTATAAAATTTATCGTCGAGGGACGGGAAACGCGAGAGTCGCGAGTATGTTTTGAAAATTACACTGTTTACCTAGCTAGAAAATTAGTGAGGTATATTTTCTTTTGAATCACAGATAAACCTTTTGGGATTAAAAGATAATTCGCATCCGGTGAGTACCTTTACATTTTCCTAACCGAGGAGTGTTAGTGCCAAAAACCTGTGAGTTTGTCAGTAGAGTTGTAGGTTCAGATTCTGAACCCAGGGTAGAGGTTTCTTAGATCAGCAAACGGCATGGAAAGAGACCTCGTGATAGGGACGAAGTAGCGTCGGATTATGCAAAGCTAGATCGTGAACTAGTAAAGATTTCATGTGACTCCCTGAGTCGATAAAAGGAACGAACGGCAAAAATCTTGTTTTCCTGTCGTGATATATTGTTTAAATTTGGTTTTGTTTTAGCTTGTTTATATATATATATATATATATATATATATATATATATATATATTCTTGGGGATATACTCATATAAACTGGATAAACTGGCTTACCAACCTTCGCTAATATAAGGGAAGACCTATTGTAGTAGGCACCGATAGGGCTTAACTAGGGTGGAATTGCACCTTTCATTCCCCGTATTAGTGGGTATAATTAATATTGTATTCTATAAAGTTATTATTTATTTTTTTGGGTTAATTAAAAGCCATAATCTTGTAGGGTTACATTTATTTTGTCGGATTTGTTAACTACCAATATTCAAAGTTTTTTTCCTTTATCTTTTAGTTAAATTGTGGGTTGGTATTATTGTTTATAATTTTTTTTTCTTTTAATTTTATTTTCAATATGTGTCTTTTTTTTGGTTGTTTACTTTTAACTCCTTCCTTCTTCCCATATAACCACCAGCATTTGCGAAGCCTCCGGACTAACCCTCTTAGAGGAGGGTAGGTGACGAAAACCAGAAGCTACCAAGGACTGAGGTCAAGGCAGATAAGGGGCAGTAAACTTCCTTTTATATTATATATTTTCAGCCAACATTTACAGAGAAGGTTTCCCGGAGTCTTTCTCTCCAACACAAATTTTCTTCGGGTGGGTGGCAGCATTCCCCTTTTCTCTCAGGTTCTATATTATTTTATTTTGTTACACAAATAATTTAAGGGCCCATTTGTTACAATGTAATAATAAAAGAGTATTAAAAAAAAACAATTTACAGTACAATACAATGGCTCTAAAGCAAATGTTCAAAGTGTATTCCATTTACTTCCATACAGTAGTACAACCTTGACTGAAAGCCGTCTCTGACATGGTTCAGCATCGTCGGTGCTATCTGACAACACTCCGCTATAATTCGTTGGCATAGTTCGTCCAAATTCTCAGGCTGAGTCATAAAAATTTTGGATTTAACATTTCTCCACAAAAAAAATCCAAAGAGTTCAGATCAGGTGATCGGGCAGGCCATTCTATAAGACCTCTTCTTCCAATCCACCGACCAGGGTATTCTAAATCGAGGCATTGACGAATTGGTGCGGCGTAGTGAGGAGGAGCTCCATCTTGTTGGAAATGCAATTGCTCTTTATGTAGTAGAGGATCATTTTCTATTTTTTCTATTATCAATGCATTAATTTCATTTTCAAATAGATTGTGAGCTTCTCGAAATAAATGAGGATTTGAATCGCTCCAAAATCTACAGTTATCCGAAAAGCAAACACTGTACAAGAAATTCGGGTTTTCCAACATACGCTGGGTCATAATTTCACAAAACTGTTGCCTTCAATCCCAATCATCATCATTCAATTCATAAATAATTTAATTTTGTACGGATAGAATTTGTACTTATGCAAAATTCTAAAAACATTAGTTTTGCTAATACTGGAAGCTGCAGAGATTTGCTGGACACTGTAGCCACAGCTACACCATCATCATTTACAATTCCAATGGGACCTCTTTTTATTCATTACTGAGCCCGTCTCAACAAATTTTAAAATAAACTTCAATAAGTATTTGTGACGAACGTTACGTTCGGGATGGCTTTGGTTAAAAACCCTTGCAGCATATCGAGCACAATTTTCATTTTGGTAATAAAGACTTACCACCTCAACACGTTCTTGCAATGTGTATATCATAATTATCTTTGAAATTTTCAACAAATCTGTAAAATAATAACTTAACAGATAAATGTACAATGCTTCAAATGATCGAATAAAAGTCAGAACAGATAAACAAACTTGCTGTAAATATCTGCAAAAAATAATGTAAAATAAATGAATGTTTACATTTAATGTTTTTCTTGTATTGTGTGTTATCTCACGGTGAGACAGTGAAAAAGGATGTTTAAAGAGCATACTATACAAGAACCCCTTTTCAATATTATTCCAGCAGTAAAAACTTTTAATTTAATAATCCGGTTTTACTGCTAGGTCCATTAGGTTTTCTGCTAGATGTACAGAAATTGCAATAAACATTTTTATTATGACGGTATAGTCCGTAAAAAGGGCTTTCAAATGATATACGACAACACCTATTTTCCTTATCTCAAATCTCAAGGTCATTGAACTGGCCTGTTTATGTTGAATACGCACAAGCGCTAATTCACCTCAAAAAATTTCACCCTCGAAACAAAAATCGACCCATCTATTCTTACTCTCTTCGAGGTGTCATTCCTTTGTACGCAAGACAATATATGTTATATATAAAAATACGATATATATTGTTTCTGGTCGGGAACCTTCATCAGTTGCGCTTCCCACAACTAAATGTCCGTTTATTCTTATTGTAATATTTTTGAAAATACCCAAGATATTCAAGGTGGCTCGTTTGAGATGGAATACCCTGTATATTCTATATACGGATACACTTATAATATCACTCCGGATTTCTGCCTCTTTCCAATCACAGCAATTTTCTTCTCAACTACTGGATGGAAAAGGTTGAAATTTGGTATCAGTATACAGGATGTAAACGGTTTGAGTGCAAAGATTTAAAGAACAATACTTCAGGCAAAAACAAATCAACAAGCTTTATAACATTTTCTAAAATAAACTATAGTTTTGCCAAAAAGAACACATAAAGTTAGATTTTATGTAGCCCTTGCTACAGTGAATAATACAATAATTTCGATTTCAAAATGTCGGTAAATCTAAATATGTAAATACTCAATAGCTTATACATCTTTAATAGCCACATTAAAAATGAAAATTGATTATCTAAACTCGAAATATGCTTTTATAATTTAGTGTAAGTTTCTCCGAATAGATATGGCAACATGGCATACAGACCAACTAATTTACTACATTTTTTACTTTAACGACGACTGTGAGTTACGATTGTTTTTTGCGATTTCGATTCTTGTAAATAAGAATAGATAAACGGTAAAGTGATTTGAATAATATCTATTTGATGTAGACTTCGTGGTTTGCTTTCCATTTAATATATTTTTTAAATAAATAAAATCGGTTCTGATTAGTGTGTAAGTTCGAAAATTAAGAATAGTGCGGCAGTATTTATTTGTGATAAATAATGGCCGATTATACAATTAGGGAAAGACATGACAGGCTCTTAATTTATGGGGAAAGCAGACGTAATTGCAGAATAGCAAGAATGTTATACAGGGAAAGGTTTCCAAACAGAACGCCTGCCCAATGCTAGGACATTCGTAGCTGTTGCGCAGAGGCTTCTGGAAACAGGTAGTGTAGGTACCACAAATAAACAATCGCGGACCACAGCGACATAATCGTATCTTAGCTGCTGAGGATCAAATACTAGACCTTATCGACATCAACCCATATCGTAGCACACGGAGTATTGGAAGTGAGCTGCAAATTTCTCACACTGTTGTTCATAGAACATTACGGGAACAATTGCTCTATCCATATCTCATGCAGCGGGTTCAAGGGCTTTCAATTGATGATTTTCAACCAAGACTCAATTTCTGTCGTTGGTTCCTCAGAAAACATCGACAATTTCCTAATTTTGTGAACAATATTTTAACAACAGATGAAGCAAGTTTTAATAGGAATGGTATAATAAATTTTCATAATATGCATTCGTGGTCTGAGGTAAATCCGCACGAAATACGCCAGTCAGTATTTCAACACCAATTCTCAGTTATCGTGTGGGCTGGAATAGTTGGTGAATACTTGGTTGGGCCATTTATACTGCCTGCACGTTTGACAGGTGAGAATTACCTTTATTTTTTGAACAACACGCTACCAGATTTGTCAGATGAAGTGAACCTACAAACACGTTCCAATATGTGGTACTTACATGACGGAGTACCTGCCCACGCAAGTCATCCAGTTGTCGACTTCTTAAATAGAACATTTCCCCGTCGTTGGATTGGTCGAAACGGACATATACGTTGGCCAGCAAGATCTCCTGATCTCAATCCTTTAGATTTCTACTTATGGGGAGACATGAAAAGTAAGGTTTACACGACTCCAATTATTGACGAGAATGACCTTAGACAATGCATTTTTGACGCTGCTGACGAAATCCGAAATATTCCAGGAATTTTTTCTCGGATACGTGAAAATTGGATTAAACGGTGTCGTGCTTGTGTCGATAGTAATGGTAGGCATTTTGAACATTTTCTGTGAATAATCCGTTGTTTCAACTCAGTTCTATCATTATAATAAATTCGGTAAGTAGGATTACATATTTACTTGTCTAATATAAATAATATTAATTAAATCAGTAATAATGACTCTTCGAATAATTTAACTGATAAAAAACTACATATACAGATCTCTTGAGTTGAATATCATATTTACCCAACTTTGTATAATTGCATAAAAGAAACCGCCAAATACAAATTCTAATTGCAACGTAAATATTTTCAACAAAATATTTCATACATTTTTATTTAATTCTAAGGTCAATATCATAAGTCAATACAAAAACACAGGTGTTTATTTTTTTGTCGGCGTAGTCATTCCTTTATTATTTGCGCTAAGAGTGAATCTACTTCGAACGCGAGCGACGTTGCCGAATTGACGATAATTTACTTAATATGTTTTAGGGATTTTCTTGGTTATTAAGGCCTACTGACCATAGTGGTATAAGAGTTTTTTGTTTAATTTGGTGTATACTACCTCCACCTAAAATATATGCACTCAAACTATTTACACCCTGTATAGTTTGGTGACACGATCAGGAGTACATATCGTGAATGAAGACATTTTGGTTTTAGGGGTAGTTCTAAGCGGAAAAATTATAAAAATCTAGCAGTTACGGTATTACAGCAATTACAGGGAACGGCTCCAGATTCGGAACCCCTGTGTGCTAGTTTCCCCGAACATCCTAGATGTCGTATCGAGGGTAGAACTTCAACAAAAAACATATAAATAAGTATTTTTGTTAATTTTTAAGAGGAAAGAAATTTAGTAGGGGTGGGGGTTAGTTTTTGGATATTTGCCCTGGTGCCATTCGGTAGCAATTAGTAGTTTCTCGGAAGGGGTTGAACGGTTAAAATCGCAACGAGCGTAGAACTTCAGCAATTAATTAGCAATTAAAAGTCTACTGATTTTAACAACAAAAAACATTGAAATAAATATTTTTGAAGTGAAAACTTCTTTAGCGGCGCTGAGCACTTTTTTTTGTATGGGTAAAAATTTCCAAACTCGCGTCAGGGTCACGTGATGTTGATCGAAAAAGCGTAAGATCGAGGGGAAGGGAGAGGGGTCTGCTAATGAAAGGTTATTGAAACAGATAATGTTAATAGGGTGTATAACAAGCATATTGTGACTAAAATAAAGGTGGAAAATACATATTGAATAAGAAATAAATATTAATAAGAGTGGATCTATATATCGTCGCGGATAGATCGCTCCGCGTTATCGGTGTTGTACCAGATCGCCCCGCGCGAATATTTCATTCCCATGTTACAGATTTGTATTAATTTGCGACCTGAATGGTTAAATGTGGATCTATTTGACGATGTCATAAATCGCTCCGCGTATTGTATGTTTATGTTTATATCGCCATTATGATTATTTATTGTGTTCTTCAGGTCGAAGTAATAAGGTGTTTGTTTCGTTGAGTGTTTAATAGTGTTTTTCCCAAGTATTTACAATGGAAGTAAATAACCTTGAGGACATATTTGAGTTGTTTAGAAAAGACGACCTGCAGATTATAGAGGCTTTGCAAAATGCGAATTTGTTAAAAAGTAACATTCGTTGCAGTATAAAGACCTGCAGAAGGTACATGGTGTTGTGGAGAAGAGTAGGAAAACCCTTGAACCACTCATTTGTATGCCGGAAATGTAAAACTCAAAAAAGCATTTTAAGTGGCAGCTATTTCGAAAATATGCACATGCAAATAAAGGAGGTTTTTTATATAATGTGGATGTGGGCTGCAGAAAGCAGAGTTGGTGTCGCAAGTAGAACATTAGGTATACCAGTACAAACTGTTATACAACAGTATCGATTCCTCAGAGATGTGTGTTCTTGGAAGCTGTTAAATGAACCTAACATTCATTTACTTGGTGGCCCAGGGTGTGTAGTCCAGATTGACGAAAGCGTCCTAACTAAACGTGAATACAACGTAGGGCGTTTAGTCAGAGAGAAATGGATTTTAGGAATGTACGATGTACAGCAGAAAAAAGGAGTTATTAAGTACATTCCAAAAAGGGGGTCAACAGTTTTACTAGAAGAAATTATCAAACATGTCCTTCCAGGGACGGAGATCTGGACTGATTGTTGGAAAGGTTACAGCACATTGAGCACCCTGGGTAATGTATCGCCATACACCCACAAGACGGTGAACCATAGCAAATATTTCAAAGATCCAGAAACTGGTACTTGTACAAACACTGTGGAGAGTTTCTGGGCCAAACTGAAATTATATCTCAGGCAACTTAATGTCTTAAAGTCAGAAATGTTGCCTGAGTATATAGATCAGTTTATGTGGAGGCAATATTATAAGGGAAGAACTACACAGGAACAGTTTCGAAATATTGTGTTACCAATTGCTGAGAGATATCCTGTAGTATAGTGTTTTTTTTTCGTGTTAGTAGGTTTTTAAATGTTAGTAAGTTTTTTTAATGTTAGTAAGTTTGAAGAGATGACATGTATCCTTTATAAATTTAACATGTGTATTTTACAAAAGATAATTTGTTAATTATATGTGTATATAGAGGTACAAATCTTTCATTATTTGTTGTGTATAAATGTATATATAGTAATACTAATAAAGTTATAAAAATGTATTTATTTTTTATTTATTTTTCTCATGCAGGGTTTTCCAGCATTGTCTTCAACAAAAACGAAGATACAACAATAGGACGTGATCCTGAGAAGCCCCTCCCTCAATGCTGGAAAACCCTTCACGAGAGTGCAGATTCATACACTACCATAGTTATTTTTTTTTTTTGTGTTTTCCACCCTTGAATGGCTTTATATTTGCATAACTTAGTGTTTAAGTTTAAAAAATGCCAAAAAAAAACGACGAACAAGAACGTACCTAAACCGTAGTGTACCCATATTGTATTCTACCTCATAAATGATAGTACTTTTGTACTTATAATTAAACACAACGTTAATATTGAAGTTTTCAGTTCTGCCGGCACTCCCGGAGTGCTTTTTTTTAGTTTCAGAGGGTGAGAAATTCATTAGGGGATGATGGGTTACTTTTTGGAAATTTGCTCTAGTGCCATTCGATAGCAATTACTAAGCAACAAAATACGCCTCCAAGATCACTCCGGTAGCTCTGTTCATTCCAGAGATATAGATGTGGCTATTCTAACTTTAGTTTAAAGTTACCATAGCCGCTGTTTCTCAGGAGGGGTGGGAGAAATAAATTTAATTTTTGCAAAATTAGCAATAAATTAACAATAAATTCTGGAATAGCTCCCAGTTGGGCATTATGAAATAGCTATACTAGCTTCAAACACATCATAGACAAGGTAATATTAGATAGAAAATTTTTTTTAAGCGGACAGGCAAAATTTTTTTTTATTAAAACAGTATATACTTACACATGGATTTTTTAATTTTTCGAATCGAGAATTATCTTTTAATTTCATTGGCAAGTGAATATTTTTATATTCTATACTGTACTGAAATGAGGATAGGAAGTGACACTCTGAGGGTTGTTATATTCAGGTACAGAATGAAAGGCCGCTTCTGTAGACCATAAAAAGCACCACGGAAATTTTGAATGAAGTGAGGGGCTTTAACAAGTGTAGAAAAACCTCCATTTAGAGATGGGTTGTTGCTTTTAGTTGTAAAATTTCATAAAGCGCCCATCCTGATTCCCTTTCCTTAGTAGACTCCAATATCAAAAGCATTTTATCAATTACATAGCCTGAATACCATTATTTTAAGTTCTAAATCGATAAATTACTTGTTACGAGTGCTGAACTGTTTTCCATAAGTTTCCGAGTTTTGGGGCTTTATGAAATTAACTGAGAAACTTTTTCAAATATAAGTTTGTATTCTTAAATTTTAATTGAAAATAGCACCACTTCTAACACGGTTATTGAAACATACCGAAAGAGTTTTTTTAAAATATGGGTTTAATTTTTTAATATATTTCCTAATTAGACCAACACTAGATTCCTAAAACTAATTAGGCACACTTTCACATTTTTTTCTTGTAGCCAATTTAATTATATCTTCAATAACAGTAATCTTACAACCTCTAGGTTTACAGTCGGAATAGGCATTTCTAATGTGAATGTTTAGTTTAAAACAAATTGCAGTACAATTCAAACACTATTTGGAATATATTAAACAATTCAAATATAAATAAAGTGCATATATACAGCCCTTCGAAAACAAATATCTTACGATTTTCATTTGTGTGAGAGATAATGAATGCAGTGAACTTAAGATTTTTATTGACCTCAAAGGTTAGCAAACAGAATTTTTTGAATAACTGGTATCTTATGTTTTTTAAATTTTTAATGACTTCAGGCGTCGAAAATCACATTTTAATATATAAGTTATCAAAATCAATATTTTCATATTACTAACATAGATAGTTTTTTTGTCTTATCAATGCAAAACTTGTAGTTGGTTAGCAAAAGTAGTTCGCTATTTGTTTGCTTCAATAAATAAATTACTGCTCCTTCTGCATAACACTCTAATTGGTTTATTTAATTGATCTAAATTTTATAAGTTTGGTTATTGGTGTATTATTTACTAAATGGGTGTGATTTTATACACATATTGGGTGGGATTTTATACAAAAAATAGTTGTACCACTTCCATCCAAAGAATTATATCTGCAGTTACAAACGTGGAATTCCTCGTTGAAAAACTTATCTATGATTAATTTATTAAATTGTAGACATAAAAGCAAGACCAATATTTCCTTTGGATTATACTTCAGTTATAACTTTAAATTTAACAAAAACCATGGTAACTATAACCTTTTCTGTTTTAATTACCAGCACTGACATGGTAACTTTCTCAATGAAAATGCTAAAGTAGTGATCAAAGAAATATTCAAGTAAGTATTAATGAACATTTTTTATATTGCTACATATTTGTTAGTCTATGTTTTCTCCCAAATATTCTAATATTATTTAAGTGTTTTACTCTCTATTTTATATTTAGTTATATAATTATAAGTTGTCAGAAATAGAAATTGGCTACTTTCCAAATTATGAAACGCTAAGAAAAAACAAATTCGACTGAAGTATGTTGGAATAAGCAACGACAATGAAGTAAAAGTGATACTCTTCGAAATGGCGATAAGAAACTTAATTTCAATTTATATGTGGAGAAAGAGGAAGACCAATCCACCAAAAAAAAAGAGTTGGATGAGTTAACTTCATCTAAAAGAAATGCCAATTCACTGGTAATTAAGAAAAAAGAAAATGTGAAAATTCCCAAATCTACCTCAACCTTGTTTTTGTGTGGTTCAGGTTGACCAAGATTTGGAATCACACCCATTTTCGAATTGGCTGCCTTTTTCCAGGGCAACCTATATTCTTTATACATAAGTTTTTCCTTGTATATATTAATTAAGGGAAAAACCTTATTTTTATCTTTAATAGAGTTTTATTTTCTAGCAATGAGTTTATAATTTGGCTGCATTTTTAAAAGAATTTTATTATCTACTACACACATACCAATATCTTACCAAATTTACCTTTTTTCAGACAGGATTTTTCTCTAATCCTTTCTGTAGTTTTAGAGTCTTACCACGTCCAATATAGATTGATATATGAGGCATTTGCTCATATATCAAACAGCCATTGTATTCCATACTAATCCATTTGTTGTTGAACATTATCATTCAAATGATACAATCTGATGGGTATTTTCAACATCGATTATTGCAATTTCCTTGCACAAAAAATAAATAAATACATCTCTGTTCTGGAAACACTGCACATCCACTATGAATATTGGTAGTGCACAAACACTTGTAGTCAAAACAAGAATTAAATTTTAAAGAAAGTGTTTACTGTTCTACACTTATATAGCAATTTTGAAGTTCACCTGTCTGTATCCAAGTGTGACGTTTATCATTAAACCCAAATTTTACAAAAGTTTTGTAAAGTTTTTTTGTTTCATAATCCGTTCAATTAGAAACGTATTGGGATACTTAACATTTAACAATTATTTCTCAAAAGAATCCACCTAATTTTAGTTTCATAAAGAAGCAAATATATAAGCTACACTTTTTTTACTTTCCATATGTTTTTATCCCTTATGTTACCTCAAATACTTTCATATATATGGCTCTATGTTTGGTGTTATTGTATTTTCTCACTAATTCCGGTAGAATATTCAACCGTTTGTGGTGACTCTGTAAACAAATTTTTTTGCACATTATGTTTTTCGAAGTTCGATTTATTCTTTCCACAATTGAGAATTCCTTCTCACTAAACACATTACAATGATTCACTTAAATATTTGGTATAGACAATATTCTAGATCAATTGGGTAGAGATAAATGGTTTTCAGTAATAGATCTCATATCAGGTTTTCACTAAATCCCAATGACGACTAAATCTAAAGACATTCTTAGTTTTAGTACAAATTCTGGTTAATACCTCTTCACTAGATTACATTCCGGACTATCACTTAGCCCCTATATGTTTCCGGAATGTTGTCAATCGCGTTAGCTTGTTTAACCCCAGAAAGAGCATTTGCCTATATGTATGACCCCATAGTTATCGGATGTTCAGTTAACCATCATCTAAGCAATCTTTAAATTTAAAGCTTTTAAAGCTTGCCTCAAATACAACTTCAAACTTACCCCACGAAAAATGCCAATTTTATTGGACGTAAAGTTACAGATCAAGGAATAAGCCCCCACGACTCGAAGTATTCAATCGGCTCTTTTCGGAACATTGACATACTCTGAAAAGATTGCTAGAAGCATTATGTCATCATTTACATGAAGCACCACTTCTTCGTCGTTCACCGGCAGAACTCCATCTTTAAAGTTTAACTCGAATTTCTTGGACCTCATGACATCCGTTCCAATAATGACTTCGTCTTCGATATCCACCACTAATGCTCTATGTTGGAATGTTGTATTTCACAAGACCATTTCTACCTCTGTTTCCTCATGGATCTTAGCTGCTTCCCCTGTCGCTGCTCGCAGTTGCCATTTTGTTGGTTTTATCACCGTATAGTCTAAAACAATGTTGGGCGTTATAATTGTTTTCGGCGAACCCATATCCAGCATTGCACATTGCTTCTCAATAATGCCATCTACAAATACACTGTTAATGCGGTGGGGTAGCGAAGTGACATATGCTTTGAAAGTTGGAGCTTGTTGTCTGCAGGTCAACGGTGGTCCCGTCACCTCGACCTTCTTTAGTTTATCTGACGCGGAAGTCGGTACTCCGTTGTTGTCCTTGCAATAACTCTGTATATGTCCTACTTTACCACATTTCCTTCAACTCAGTTGATTTTTTTTTTTCGTCGTAGAGGCTTCATCATTTCCGCCATCTTCTGATTCTCTGTCAATAATTCTTATTATAGGTATTTTTTGCAGCCTCGAATTCCAGAGTTCGAGTCAGTGTATCCACTAATCGAGTCAGTCGAGCTGGTGTGAATGCTTGTCTGGCTTCCTAGTCCCGCATTCCATCCAAAAACGCTTCCACTCCTTACCTTTCTATCACATTTTCTGGTGTGTCTGGATAGGCAAGGCAAACCAGACGGACAATATCAACTTCATCAAACCCTCGAAATGGTTCTGGCCATACCTTAGTTCTAAATGTTTGACCAGTTGATTGTAGTCTTTTTGCTCCGAGGTACTCAACGCTTGCAATTGTAGGACTCCCTTTTAAAGCGAGGGTTAATGCTATTGCCTTCTCCTCAACCACCCACCCGTTCAGCTTTGCCGCAGCCACGAATTGGCGGCGATAATTAGTGCATGACAATTTACCGTCAAATTTTTTGTCTTGATATCTCGTGGCTAATTTTCGAATCCACTACTTCCGGACTGTTTCAAGCATTCCGTCTTTGATGGAATTTCTTCCTTTTGTATTGTGACTGCAAGCTCTGTTATTTTGCTGATCTCACCCTCCATTATCTATTTTAGTTCTACTACCCGCGTTTTATTTTTGAATGTCGTCTCCTTCAGCTCTTCCATCCTAGCTTCATTCTCGATTATTTTCTCATCCAGCCTTTCTGATTTTTTCTGTACCGTGCTTTTCACATTTTCTTCTAAAGATTTAGAATTTTCCAGTAATTGACCTTCTAAGGATTCTTTCAAGGTTTTAGAGTTCTCTTGTAATTTGTCTTCTAATATTTTAGAACTTTCTACTAATTTATCTTCTAACGCCTCTTTCAAGTTTTTAGAATTTTTGTCCATTTTTTAATAGCATACTCATTTTCCCCTTACCAACAAATAAGTATTACACCTTAAAAAGTACGTAAACTACTGAAATTACCATACCTATCTGTATTTTCAGAGGTAAAATTTTACAAATTTTTTTTACTCCTACCCTCTAATGCAAAGACTACTGAAAGAAGTAGGGCGGGCCTTTTACTGCGTGGGGTAACATCTACGGCTCGGACGCGAGGCGCGGGCCCACAGTGAGCCCGCCTGGCTCGGTAGAATCACGGCGACACGCAATTAATTTCGTAGCGTATCACATATTTTGATTTTGCTATATCTCCTAAGGTATTCATTTAATTTGCATGGTGTAAAAGAAAAAATATTCTTCATGAAATGCTGAAGCAACTTATATGCCGCACTGAGTCAAATGGCACATATTTTAACGGAAACCTAATATCTTGCGTAAAAATAGAGATATCGAAACAATTGAACCTTAGGATATTTAGATTAAGGGAAAACTATTTAGAATGCCATCATCCACTATTATAGTTGTAGCAATGAGGGTTGGAATGGTGCACATAACAAAATTCGATAATTTTTTTCTTTTGTTTATGGTATATCTTCAAGACAAATAGAATATTTATACGAATGTTTTGTTTAATTGTAGGGTTATTAATATAGATTAGAAAAATATTTATTGCAACGCTATTCTCCCAAAATGTAGGTGCAAATAGGGGTGAGAGGGTAAAAACGTAAAAAATCCCCAAACAATACTGTTTAGTGATTCAGTGGACGCTGACCAGGGTTGTAGAAACTATTTCCATATCATTATCCATTGTGGAGATCATTTATCGTTATCATTTTTCACTATAGGAATGAAAACGGTGGTATTGGAGTGAAAAAACAAGATAAAAATCGTTGATGAAACCTGTAAGTGAGTTTTCAGTCAATTATTATGAATATTTTTTAACAATGTTTAGTTAGATCAATAATTTTTCATTTGACCATTTTAAGGGGTTATTGCTTTTGAAATATGTGCTAAATGACCAGAGGCAATGCGTCACATTCACACTTTTTATCTTTGATATTTTTTAAAGATTTTAAGACTTTCCTTGGGTACCTATTAGCAAAAACGTATATAATTATTGTTTTTGCGAAATAAAAAAAATATTACATTTTGAGAGCTTAGAATGAATCAGGTAACCATTTTTGATGCCTTTAGAGAAAAATGATAACGATAAACGATTTGCACAGTGGCGTTTTCAGCGGCCGATGAATCACAAATGTATTTTTTAGCTATTTTTCACATTTTCACCTGCTGACCCCTATTTTCTCCTATACTTTTGGGAGGTTAGCTTTGCAATAAATATTTTTCAAATCTATATTACCCTACAATTAAAAAAAAAACGTCCGTATAAATATCTCTATTTGTCTTTGAGTTATATCATAAAAAAGACAAAAAAGGAGGAATTTTGAAATGTGCACCATTTCACCCCTCATTTCCATCTCTATAATAGTGGATGATGAAATTCAAAATAATTTTCCCTTAATCTACATAACAACAAAATTGTTTCGATATCTCTATTTTTGCTCAAGATATTATGTTTCCGTTAAAAAAAGATACACAATTCCACCATATATTATTTTGTTATATCTCAAAGGGCTTAGGCTGCGTTTTCGTTGAAGGCTCCCAGACGGCTTATTTTTTTCCGACATCTCCAACAAATATCGTTATATTTTAGCCAATCTATATAAAAACATAACAAATTATATACTAAAATCTTCCTCGAGAACCACCGTGCCCTCTGCTGAAATCAGCACCAGCATCAGGTCGTTTTTGAGTTTATCGCGAACAGACAGACAGACAGATATTTATAGATACTTGTTGATCATATTTTAGACATATCTTTCTCTCAGAATATCTGTGAGAAAGAATTTCGTAGTGATAACCAATAATCTGGGCAATTTTTTATATTTATTTGTTGCAGAAAATACGGAAAAGAAAAACCCTAATATATAGTACTCGTTTTTAGGAAGTCAACATGACTATGAACTCGGTCATCTTTGTAAAGTCTGAAGAATGGCTTCTTTATGAGGACTTTTAAGAAGTCGTTATGCGTTTTTAGGTAATTTTGACACTGATTTGGACGTCCTAATTTTTAAATACGAACTCTTTTAGAATACAAAATGACGCTATTTTGTTCACTGAGTGCAACAATAATTTTCATAGTAACTGGGATTAAATGTGGTTTATCTCCAGTAGTTCTTCTTCTATTCAAATACAGTTGTCTATTCTTTTCGTATTCTGTTTCTCTTCTAGTTGTTCTGCTAAATGCTGATTACTGGATATGCTTATATGTCTTATTATGCTACAAAGTTCTTGTTTATTTGTGGGTCTGGTTTTATAAAATTTTTTATCCTTTTACGAAAATATAAACTCTACCACAACTGCTCAGCTGTTACGAGCAGGATCACCAAACAATTTTGTTGTTCTCAAGCGCATATATTGACCGTTCGTTAATAATTTTATGTTTCTGTGCGTACTCTATTCTGTCTGCAGTGATATCTAATTAGTGCCTAATACTCTTCAAAGTATCATTACCGAAACAGTTTATTTCGCTTAGAGAAGATTTCTGGGAACATTAATGCCGCTATAATCGACTGCGAACGATATATCCGATAATTTAAAATTCTCTAGAGAACAGTAAACGACTCCTTCCGTTTCCTGTGATGCCGTTATTTTCCTTTTTATAAACTGGGCGAGGCTGACGTTTTGCGTCGTTTTCTCATAGTACAAAAAACAGGAGCAGATATCATCAGTACTGAGATCAGAAACACTCTCAGAGCTCAAAATTAAATCTGTTCTCAGTTAGATTTCAGTAAAATCCGATATCTTTTCTTCTGTCTTGAACATAAGATGCAATGTGATAATAGCTTTCGGTTCAATTCGTACTTAAAATAGGTTAGAATTGCTTATATTAAAAGCGTTATTAAAATTGTTACAAATAAGAAATATTTTTATCTTAGAGTCAACATTAAAATTCTTTAGTTTTATATATATTGTTATATACTCCGTGGGTTCAATTAAAATTTAAAAAACTAATAGTCACTACCACTTTCTGGAACTTTTATTTACATCAAATATATACAAGAGCTGATTGGAATATCACAATAACAATTCTACATAAGCTCTTCGATGCACTAACTAACTGCCGCGATTATGGGTCGCTCCTTTTAAAACTAACATCGAAAATTCTCGTACAACCCATTATCAATTCTACACCTGCCGAGCCATTTCGAGATCAATTTTTGGTATACTCTCTTCGAGGTGTCATTCCTTTGTACGCAAGACAATATACATTATATATAACATATATTGTTTCTGGTCAGGGAACCTTCATCACTTGCGCTTCCCACAATTGAATGTCCTCTCGAACATTTCTTTATGTATTTGATACATTTCGTTAAATTTGAAGAGGCAAGATGTAAGACCGACATCTAGGATTTTCGAGAGAATTAGCACACAGAGGCTCCGAATCTGGAGCCGTTCCGTGTAATTGCTGTTCTACCTTAACTCCTAGGACAGAATGTCACCATAAAATTTTCAAGTTACTTCACCTGTCAGAGATATTGAATACTCTCTTCGAGGTGTCATTCCTTTGTACGCAAGACAATATATAGTATCTATTATATATAATATATATTGTTTCTGGTCAGGTAACCTTCATCAGTTGCGCTTCCCACAATTGAATGTCTTCTCGAACACTTCTTTATGTATTTGATACATTTCGTTAAATTTGAAGAGTATTCAATATCTCTGACAGGTGAAGTAACCTGCAAATTTTATAGTGACATTCTGTCCTAGGAGTTAAGGGAGAACAGCAATTACACGGAACGGCTCCAGATTCGGAACCTGTGTGTAATAATTCTCTCGAAAATCCTAGATGTCGGACTTACGTCTAGCGTCATCAAATCAATTTTTTGTCCGAAAAGCGATAGATGTCATACTGGAAAAAAAATTTCGTTACACCGCCCCCCCCCCTTTAATTCTGATCGTCCCGGTCAGAAACATCCTCTCCATGGTAGGGAGCGAGTCGATCTAAATGGACCACCTTCAACTTAGCCCGGGGGTTCGACGAATCCGGTAAACGACGTCATTAAGCCTCTTGACCACCTTGTATGGACCATCCCAGGTGGGTGTAAGCGTTGGGGATTTACCCTTGCTCTGTTGGGGGTTGTACAGCTAAGACTTTCTCCCTCTCTTGGAACTCGACTGAATTGGCCTTGAGATCGTATCACGTCTTCATCCGGTCACTGGTGGCCAACATCTGCGTTCGGGCTAATTAGTGTATTGCCAGCATGTTATGTCGGAGCTGGTCGTCATAATCGTTGATGTCTTGGGAATGTTCTTCGGGGGAGCCAAAAGCCAAATCGCAGGGTCATCGCAGCTCTTTTCCAAATAGGACCCTGGCTGGAGTCAGGCCTGTACTATTATTAACGGCTGAGCGATATGCCAACAGGAATAGGGGAATATGCTCATCCCAATCACGCTGGTTATTGCTGACGACCTTGGATAGGTGTTGATCCAAGGTCCTGTTGAATCTTTCCACCTTTCCGTATGACTGCGAGTGCAATGGTGTTGTTCTCGTTTTCCTGATCCCCAACATCGTGCAGACCTTCTGGAATACATTCGATTCAAAGTTACGCCCCTGGTCTGAATGTAGTTCCTTCGGGACGCCAAACCTGCTGAATAGTTGTTCCTCTAGCACCGTAGCTACCGTGGTTGCCTCTTTGTTGGGTATCGCATATGCCTCAGGCCATTTGCTGAAGTAATCCATTGCGACCAGAATGTATTTGTTCCCCCTCTCAGACTCGGGAAACGGACCGGCGACATCGATGGCAATTCTCTCAAATGGGACGCCCACATTGTACTGCTGCATTCTGCCTTTGGTCCGGATCTTCGGGCCCTTACTGGCTGCACAGGTTTCAAATTTCCGGCACCAAGCTCTGACGTTTTTAAAGTAATTTAGCCAGTAGTATCGCTGGCGAACTTTGTCTAGGATTTTGTTCATGCCCAGATGGCCCCCGGTAATCCCATCATGTACTTCGGTCAGGATGGCTGGTACCTTTTTCTTAGGAAGTACCAGTTGGGACTTAGTTTCTCGGCCATCAGTGCTTTCCCAGACTCGCTTGAGCATTCCATTCTCTACTCTTAGAGAGTCCCATTGGGCCCATAACGATTTCAGCGCAAGCCCGAGTATCTAGCTACCTCATCCCATCATGGCCTTCTTTTTGAAGGTGGAAATCCATTATGGACAATTTGAGCTTAGAGTCTATCACTTAAATTAGTGTGTCTCCTCAATTTGGCACATATCACAGTTACTCTCCCTCATTTTCCCTATCCTTTTCAGGTATGCTTTGACACTACCATGCCCAGACAAAAATTGTGTCGTAAAGTAATCTGTACTTCTATATTTGCTGCTGGCCCATTTTGTTACGTCTGGTATTAGTTTCTTTGTCCATTCCGCTTTTCCCGTTAGCGCATCCCATTCTTTTTGCCATTATTTTAGCGTATTATTCCTGTTTTCTCTGTATTTTTTATTTTCGTAATTTTCTCTAAGATCTTCTACCGTCAGATGGATCGGAGGAATAACGGCTCTAACTGCCGTTGCCTCATACGAGAGCGTTCTATATCCGCTTATTACCCGCAGCAGTGCCTGTCTTTGTATTTTTAACATCATGTTCTTATATCTTTTTATCTTCATACCTCTGTGCCAAGTTGGTGCCCCGTACAAAAGTGTTGATTGTACCACTCCATAAAGCAGTCGTCTCTTTGCATGTGATGGTCCCTTTATGTTTTTCATAATTTTTCCAAGTTTTGGTAACTTATCACCAGCTTTGCTTACTGCATTTACAATATGTGTCCCGTATGTCCCATCGTGGCCTGGGTGCCCCTCTAGTTTGAAGTGACAAGATTGGTTCGATTTCTGGATCAGCCATTTGGTCCTGGATGCACTATTCCGTTGTCCAGTCTTCTTTGGCCTGCACTCGGATCTGTCTGATGGAGATACCCTCTCTACAGAATCTTTTGGATAGGGCATCGGCATTATTGTGCAAACGGCCGGCACGGTGTTCCACCTTGAAATCGTATTGCTGTAATTTCTCCATCCACCTGGCCAGTTGTCCTTCCGGTGTCTTCATGTCCAGCAGCCATTTGAGGGTGACATGATCTGTCCGGATTAAGAAATGACGACTATAGAGGTATTTGTGGAAATGGTCTACAGCCTTTATTATTGCAAGAAGTTCTGTTCTGGTGACGCAATATTTTCTTTCCGGTTTCGAGAATCCACGGCTGTAGTACTCGATCACCCTCTCTTCACCATCTTGCAGCTGGGAAAGGACGGCCCCCAAACCTGGGTTGCTGGCGTCGGTGTCTAAAATGAACTTGCCGGACTGTGTAGGAAAGTCTAGGATTGGGCTGGAACATAGTGCTGCCTTCAGTCGTCTGAATGATGTTTCGCAATCCTGATATCAATGGAAGGTCTCTTTCTCAGTGGTCTGCCGATGTAGAGGCGCGGCAATGGTGGCAAATCCCTTAACAAATCGCCTGTATTAGGAACAGAGGCCCAAGAATCTTCAAAGCTCATGCTTGTCTCTTGGGACTAGCCAATCATGGATGGCTTCTATCTTGTCTTCGTTGATGCAGATTCCTGACTCGGAAACGACGTGGCCCAAAAACTCTATTTCTTTTTGGAACATGGAACACTTCTTCGGGTTGAGTTTCAGGTTGGCGTTATTAATTCTGGAGAATACTTCGCCCAGGTTCTTCATATGGTCGTCGAATGTCTGACCTATGACTAGAATGTCGTCGAGGTATACTAAGCACGTCCTCCATGTTAACTCGCTCAGTACATACTCCATTAGCCTCTCAAATGTAGCGGGTGCATTACATAACCCAAAGGGCATGACCGTGAACTGAAACAGCCCTTTACTGGTGGAGAACGCTTTCTTTTCTATGTCGTTTGCGTTTGCGTTTGCCAATATCCACTTTTTAAGTCTAGTGTGGAGAACCAACGGGAGCCTGCTAGTGTGGTCAGAGTGTCATCGATTCAGGGTAATGCATAGCTATCTTTCTTCGTGACGTCATTCAGCTTTCTTTAATCCACTCAAAATCGGGTGGTTCCATCCTTCTTTTTAACTAGCACGACGGGAGTAGACCATGGGCTGATGGATGGCTCAATAACTCCATTTTGTAACATGGACTCGGTGTTTTCCTCGACTGCCTGTTGTTGCCCCAATGGTAGTCGTCTAGGTGGTATTCTGATGGGTTATGTCTTTCCGGTATCTATTCGATGCTGGATGATGTTGGTGCGACAGCTGGTTCCATCTTGACTGTTAAAAATTTGCCAGTGCTTTGTGATAAATTGCTTGGCTTTCTTCTGGTTCTCTGGTGTCAGGTGTCTCAAATGGTCGGCAAACTGTTGTAGGAACTCTTTACTGGGCCCTGTCTCCTTCACCGACGTCTGGTACTCTTCTTCGCAATTGATGATGATCTCTACTGACTCGAAACAAGCTATCTCTTGACCGTTGGTGGCAATTCTGATGTCGTGGTTGGACAAATTCATGATTCTAATTGGTATATCTAGTCCAGTTTTAACTATAGCCCGTCCAACTAAGTAGTCATGAGCTCCAGCATTCCAACACAGCTCCCAGGATGGCTTTCTAGCTGCCCATGAATAATCTGTTCCGTTCGACCGGGAATTTTTATGGGGGTCGATGAGCTGTTAACGGGCCGTGTCAATACAAATTCCGCATTTAGGAACCGAAGAACATCATTTTTGGCGAATGCACTATCTTATAACAAAGTCGCACCTAGGAGCGCCACATAAAATTCTGAAGATCTCCCTTTCAAATTCTTCCAATTTGAAAGGAACTTTATAATTATATGATCTTTAGAAATTTCTGTGCTACCCTGTATATTACAAATAAAATTCTCTTAGTTACGTCAGAAATCAAATAATACACATTTTCAAATATTTTAATTTACATCTTAGAATTGTGCCTTTTTTATCCATAGTTTCTTAACCATTGAAAACGACATCATATCTCGGGTCGAACATAAATCCATACTGGCTAATTAGGTCCATACCCAGTATAAAATCGTTGTGCCCTATCTGTAGCACGACATATGCCTCACCCTGTATTGACGAGGACTCGCCGGTGAGTGTTCTGAGCTGGATGTTATTGGTAACTGGCCGAATTTCTGATGCTCTCAAAACCCTGGACTTGGCAATGGACACAGCGGCGCCGGTGTCGATGGTGATAGTAATTGCTCGGCCATTGATGGTGCCCCTGATGATTAGGCTGCTGCTGTCTCGGCAAAATCCCCAGATGGATAACGTTTTTGGGTCTGGTGGAGGGTTAGTCAGCATTCGCCCTCTTATACTGACTGGCTGATGGTCCCTGGACATGTGGCTGTTCTGTTGGTTACCCCTGGACCGTGATCGTTCAGGTAGCCTCACTCGACAATCACGTTGAAAGTGCCCTGTCTCTCCACAACGGTGACATGCTTTTCTGGTATCAGTTCTTTGTAACCGTTCTAATAGCTTGTTCAGACCAGCCAGCAGGGCTTGACATGGTTTCTCTTGCTCTTCCTGGTTAAAGGAAACTGCTCGGACTGTAACGGAAATTTCTCATGACAAGTCAATTCCAATGTCTATATAAATGAAGATAATTTCCCGCTAGACGTAAGAGTATTGTTATACGTAATAGCTGCAGTAGCCCTGGTAATGTTGCTAATAAAACTTAAAAATATGCACAGGAGAAATATAAAAAGTATCAAGAAATATGGCTATTCTAGATAGGCAAGCCCAACAGCCCTAAAAGTTGTAAGGTAAGGAGATTTATTTTAGCATATATATGTAAGAAATATCGAACGCTTATAATATATTGTTAAGGAAATTATGGACGTGCTGAGTAAGTACATTATATCATGAATGAACTTAATCTCTAAAGGTGTTAATAACCTGAGATATAACTAGGTCATTAAATGTTCTGTTTACTATATTTTTGCTGACCCATAGTCGTCATTGGCCTTGTAAGGTATTTGAAAACTTCCTTGTATTGTATGCAAATTAGAATACCGAGGTGCTTACGAATTATATTTTTTACGAAATTTTTAACAAAATTACTCGTACAATACGTAGTGTGTAGGAATGTGAATTGACCCTTGACAATTATATGAGCAATTAGGTGTAATTAAACTAGAAATATCCGCGCAGGCCAAACGTGTCCTAAAAACTAGGATACCAACAGGTGCTAGCACTCGAAAAGATATCACGGACAAGTTAGTTCTATTATTTAATAATTATACAAGTTTAATCGATAAACACTGGAGTTCGTTATAAGATCCAGATAGATTAGAAGTTAGACGTAATTTTCTCTTCGTTAGGGATAAAGTCCTTCCAGAATTTAAAAGTAAACTATAAAATACCGATCTCTTGTACCGAGAAAATCGACACTAGTATCGTTGAAGACGAAATTTTGCTCATGAGGCCTGTATTCACAATAAAATATTACCCACAGAATTCAACGGCGATACGGAAAAACTACAGTCATTTTTAGATGCACTCGAACTACTACAATTACATGTAGGGGAACATGAACAGACAGCAGTTGCTTATATCAAAACTAGATTAACCGGTAATGCACGAGATTTAATCTCCACCGAAAACACGATAAACTCCATATATAATACCCTGAAAAATAACTCGAAATTTGAGAACTCTGACAGAACTAAACTGATCATAGAGGCTGGAATATCCAAAAGTACGAAGGAAATCATCGATAAATTAACGAATATCAGACCGCAACCTTAGCAGAAGATATAAGCGAAAAAGACACCATACCCCGCAAAGTATACGAAGCCTTAGGTAACGTTCACTTGATGAAATTGTCAATATTATCATTTAAACTTTTCCCAAATTCATTGCAAATGTTTATAAAACATAAAGGTAAAATGAGCTCAAATTTTTCTCTGCATGTAAACAAAGGTAGATTTCCCCTAGAAGAAATCCTATTTAAGCTAAATAAAATGAAATTCAAAGAAATGGGACAAGGAATATTGAAGAATGTGAATATAATTTTATATCACAAACCAGTACTAATTACCAACAGAAATAATAAGGCAAGTATAATAGAAAAGTTCCAGACAAATCCAACGTATGGTGGCCATTGCGGACAAAAGCGTTTACTTAAATTAAAATCAACATATTCTTGGATAAATATGGTAAGAGACGTAACAAAATTCGTCAAAAATTGTCGCAAATGCCAGATCTATAAAGCCAAAATTAAGCACACAGAACCTATGCAAATAACTCCAACCCCGCAAAAAGCTTTCGACATAGTGTCTATAGATACTATAGGTCCATTTCCCCGCACAGAGCTAGGAAACGCATATGCAGTCACTTTGTAATGCGACTTAACGAAATACATCGTGATGACTCCAATCCCCGACAAATCAGCAGCTACAGTAGCCAAAGCGATTGTCGAAAATTTTATCCTGATTTATGGATCAATGCAAGAAATTAGAACAGATCTTGGCACGGAATACGTTAACGAATTACTACGCAATAACTTACAATTGTTAAACATTAAACATATCACTTCTACCCCATATCATCATCAATCAATAACTTGTGAACGGAATCACAGAGTTTTTAACGACGAATTTATCCGCATGGATATTAAAAACGAGCAAAACGATTGGGACACATACTACATACTATACTTTTTGTTATACTTTTTGTTATAAAACCACCCCCAGCGTATATCACGATTATACATCCTTTGAATTAGTTTTCGCCAAAAAGGCTATCCTACAACCACTATATAATATCGATAGTTACGACCAAGAAATAAGATTTAGATTCCAGATAGCACTGAAAAGAACTCGAGAAGCTCTCGAAGCAGCAAAACGGCATCGTAAATTAGCATACGACGCTAAAGCAAAGGACTTACAATTCCAAAAAGGTGAATAAGTTCTCATAACAAATGAGAATAGGTCAAAATTTGATCCATGGTATAAAGGTCCGTACATTATAATGGAACCGGACATCGGAAACTCCAATTGCTTAATTTCAAATAATACAAAGGAAATTAAGATACATAAAAACAGAGTTTTCAAATACTAATTAGAAACCATGTACCATTATATAGGTTAAGTTTGGGACATTTTACAATAAAATAACTGAACTCATAAATATAGGCTTAAGATTGCAGTGAACAGTGACATTAAAAACTGCGTGACAAGTGTTAGAAACTATAGTGGATTTGACTTTATGGACATATAGTGAATTTCCTTAGAATAAGACATATGTAAGAATTTAGCAGGTAAACTGTTGTGAGTCAGGAGAACTTCCAAAATTATTAGTTAAACTTTGAAGTTGCGTGGAATACGCTACCGCGGATCCCACTTCTTCAAGGAAGGGTGGTGTAACTTAAATTTGTCATTACACTTTTAGGAAATTAATTAAACAATTATTAGCATAACATCATCAAAAACCATTCTAGGTAACCCCATTAAATTCAGCAAACAGTTGAAATAGCAAAACAATCGACTGATTGTACACTTCGATAATTGATGTCAATCGCGAACCATCAGTCGACAGTTCAAAATGTAGCATAGTAATGATTAGATGTAGTTAGCATAGTGTAACCAAATAATCAGTAGAAATAAACAGATAGTCTTTACAACTAGTATTATTGGTCGAGTCCGCTGCAACATTATAATATCACCTGGCGATCCTGAACCATAAATAATGACCTATCTTCACAGGACCCTCGGCTTGGACATGTTCATGACGGCCTCTACTTCTAACGCCCGAAGTGAAGCTTCATTACTTTTCTTGACCCCACTTAGTCTTAGATTTCGTTGTACTTCCACATCTCTGATACCGTTTATGGGACTCTGTGTGGCCAATTGATCTTTGGTTTCCTCTGGCAGGTCTGGGTAGGACAAGTGTACTAACCGTCTAATCTCTGCTTCGAATTCTTGGAGGCTTTCACCGGATTTTTGCGTTTTCCCACTGAGTTGGACTTGGTACACCTGGCTCAAGGATTGATTGTCGTATTTCTTGTCCAGAATGGCGATGATCTTGTTGAAATTGCATTGTTCATCGACTGGAATGCTTTGGAGGAGTTTTTGTAAGTTAGTTTTTTCGCGGGCTACTTTGTAGTAATAGGAAATGCGATTGTTTCAGTCTAGTATATATTTACTAATCAGTTCCTTATGGTTGTAGTTGGTTTCAGGTGGTCTGCTAGACGTATGTCTAAACACTAGTTCGTAAGACGAAAAGCCATGAGTTTTGTTTGTCGAGTTATTGTCAGCAATAACCGCATACGGGAGTACATTTAGGGGACGTTTATCTGGATTTCCGGCTTTGTGGATTTGAATCATGTCTAACAAAGTAGAATGAAATCGTTCTACAGAGTCGTTTGTTTGCGGGTGTTCTACGTTTGAATAAGTAAGTTTAATGTCGTACAGTTTACACAAGTCTTTGAATATGGCGTTGTTAAATTCTCTACCATAGTCACAATGAATATTCAGTGGCGTACCAAAGTGTTGGAAATACTCATAAGCATAAGCTTATGAGTATTTCGTCAGTTCGTCTCGTACAGATAAGATACAGTTCCTGTTATTTCTAATATGTCAATATTAATTCGCTCAAACGGTGTTTTCGGCGTTTCCGTAATGACGAGGGGATTGTCTAAGTTTTTGCAACACGCTTTAGTTTTTTTGACAAATTTCGCAATTCTTAATGAAATGTTTTTTGTGAAACTTGGCCAGGTGTACATTTTCTTAATACGGCGGACGGTTTCGTTAATGCCGCGGTGCAAGTTATTTTTCCCGTTATGATATCGTTCAAGGATCAGCGGTATTTCGTCTTTTTCGGCGTTTTTTGTAACGTTTTGGCAAATTTTCCATTTGATTTCCTTTTCAGCGAAAATGAAAGAGAGCATCTCTAGACCTGGAAGATCGAGATTGTTTTCGACACAGTATGTTCTAGATGGAGATGATGTATCTCGATGTTTGTATATTGGTGCAAAAAGAACTTCATTTACGATGTCAGGATCATTTGGAAGTGGGATTATGAAGTATTGCCTTCTGCTTACGGTTTTGCTGGCGAATACATTAATTTTAAATGTTTTGAAATCAGCGACTTATTCGAAAATATCTTCGAAAATGTCATGATGAAATTCCTGAAGATTGGATGATTGGGGGAAAATTAAAATGTTTTTATTTGTTTTGTCTAGTAGTTGAGAGTTGGAGAATTCAATTTTGCTGTTTTCAATTAAAGAACTGGTTTTATAGAGTTCTATGAAAGTTTTAAATTCTTCGGACATAGTTTCAAGAGATATTTCTTTTTGTTCGGGTTCAGGACTATCTTCGGATTCGTCGTTTAGGGGTAAGACTTTGAAGGGTGTTAGTTTCGATTTTGACGAAATGATAAACATTCGTCGAGATGGTTTATTTTAATCCGTGATAAAGCATCATCGTTCTTATTAACTTTACCAAGCTTGTAAATAATTTCATAGTCGTATTCTTCTAGTTTGAGTCTCCATCGAGCAAGTCTACTACCGGAGTCTTTTATAGAAAATAGCCAGGTGAACCGGTGATGATCGGTGAATAGTAGGAACTTACGGCCATAGATTACACAGCCCTACAAAAAAAATGAAGTCTTGTGCATTGGACCGGATCTATGTAGGCTTATGTTTTTGGGGTCACTGAATCCGAATCCGGGGTCAGTTTGACCTCAACAGGTTAAAGTCAAGGTCATTCCAATGTCAAATTGCCATAATCTAATCAAAAATCTGAAAAAAACTCATATAAGTGTTTTTGGGGCGTTGAATCCGAATCCGGGTTCGTTTTGACCTCATCAGGTCAGGTTCAAGGTCAAGCCAAAGTCAAATCTCCAAAATCTAATCAAAAAATCTGAAAAAATTCATACCTATGTTTTTTGGGTCGCTAAATCCGAATCTGGAATCAGCTAAAGTGTTACTCCAAACTCATACTGAGATATTGCTAATGTCAATGACATAGACTTTTTTGTTTTCACGTTTTATGTGTGAAGAGGCGGTCAGCATATCTTTAGGACCGCTAGCACGAACTAGTTGTCTTATCTTCGGCTCTAAACCTGTTAGTAGACTATTTGGCACCATGGATTCGATCAAGTCGATTTGTGCCTGTTTTTCTTTCTGAGTCAAGTCTTTTTTGTTAACCGCAGCAAGCATTTTTGCTTGGTGGGTTTGTATCTGACTGAAAATGTTATGGGGGATTAAGTGTTTAATTGCCTCATTCGCTGAAGATCCTAAATCAAGGCTGAGATATCTCTAGGATCTCCAAAGTGGTTCTCTAAGAGTGTGTGAATTTTGGTTAATTTAGTCGGGTTTCGAAAATTTATTAGTTTGGCTGCTTTGCCGGGAAATTTATTTTTGACGTTGAGAGTGTTTTCGATAAATATATAGCGCTCTATTAGGCTTTCACACAGATCCTAGATATTGATTTGAAATTCATGAAAGTCAAGATCGTTCGAAATGTATAGAAGTGAGTATATTATTTTCTCGATATTATTTGAGAATACTTTCTCTTTCTATTGGAATTTTTGTAAGGTGTTCTTAAGGCTTGAAATGACTGAAGTAGTTACATGTAAAGCCATTGACAACGAAGTCAGAATCGACTTTGAAACGTTTGGTTTTTCTTTCAATATACAGTTTTTTGTTTCAATTGTGTTGTTATTCCCAAGAAAACATAAAATAATTAAGATACAAGCGCGCTTGCTAAAGTTCATTGAAGGAAGTTTTGCAATCTGCGTCGAAGATGAATTTGACGTCTTTCTGCAGGAGTTTCGTTATAGGCTTTGAGATCTTAGCGAAATTGGGGATAAAACGTCGGTAATATCCGGCGAGACCTAGAAAAATTTTAACGTCTTCAGGAGTTTGGGGCTGAGGAAAATTCTGGATGCATTCAACCTTTGAAGGGTTTTTGGTTTTACTCCTTCTTGGGTAATAAGATGACCAAGGTAAGCCACTTCCTTACGGAGAAACTCACACTTGTCAGGTTGAATTTTTAAGTTTGACTGTCTAAGAAGCTTAAATACTTTTGTCAAACGGGACATAGGTTCATGGATAGTTAGTGAATTGACTATGATGTCATCCATGTACACAAGGCAACTTTCATTCTGGATACCCAAAAGAATGTTTTTCATGAACCTCTGAAAAGTAGAAGGTGCATTTTTTCAAACCAAATGGCATACGAACGAATTCGTAAAGGTCATTGTCAACAGAGAAACTGTTCTTGGGGATGTCTTCCTCAAGGATTTCCAACTGGTGGAACCCTGAAGCGAGATCCAGTATCGAAAAGAACTGACACAAGTTGGTCGAGAAGATCAGAAATGTTGGGCAGAGGATATTTATCGTTTACAGTCAGTTCGTTTAACTTCCTATGGTCGATAAGAACTCGCCACTTTTGCTTACCAGAAGCATGGGATTTCACTTCCTCCTTATGGACTTGAGGATATCTGTAAGATTTTGTGAAATGGGCTTGACATTATTGGTGTCAATAGAGTGTTTGACGGCGTTAGTAAAAGTCAAGACATCCCCTTCGAGATCTTCGAATTATAAACAGAGGTTCGTGATAAGTTCTCGCTTTTCGTCATTAAGATGTTCAGTCCGAATTTGTTCCCTAATTGTTAAGTTTAGAGAGTCAGAGTAGTCCTGTGTATTTAGATTTAAGAGAGGGTGTGTATGGTCAAGAGCTTCTAAATGGAGAGGAAAAATTGACCGTTTTGGGTATCGCATTCGCGTTTATTATTGAATTTAATTCTCATTTTGAATTAACACGTACAACTGCGTTGGGAAGTCGTACTTTCTTAATTACTTGAGTCGGTAAAATTGCATCGGTATTTCTAAGTTCTCACTTGAGTCTCAGAATTTATTCTGTTCGTGCTTGTATTGTTATTTGATTGTTATGAGTACGAGTTTGTATGTTAGTTCTAGATGTCTGTTGGTTGTGTATTCGACTGGTCGTGATCGGGTACTTTATGTAAGGGGATAGTTTTAAAGTTAATTGTTTGAATTTTAAGTCGACAATACATTCATAATGCTCAAGAAAATCAAGACCTAATATTCCATGAGCGAACGGAATGAGGGTGGTTTGTGGGATCGGGATTTTCTCATGAGTAATGCCTTGAATTGTTACTCTTTCGGGAGATCTTTGTGAGAAGTTTTTGACAGTGTTTTTTGAAAATGGAGATAATAGCTCCGGTATCAATTAGAAGTTTGAATTTTTCAGAAGCTTCGTTGATATAAAGTGATTTTTGGAATTTACTATCAAGGGGCCGTAAAGAAACGTTTGTTCTGGGAAGTTCAGGTCAGGGTTGAAATCTGTTCTGTATTTGAGTTGTGACTTCTGAAAGGGTAGTTGTCGAATCGGGGGGCTGATCTAGGCTCGGAAGCGCTAGAAAATCCTAATCGTGAGGACTGAAAGATTCGAGAGGGGTATCATCTACTATTCGTTCAAACTCAGGGCTTTCATAGTTTTGGCTGTTATAATCGAAATTCTGCTGGTTATTATCAGTATAATAATCATCAGAATATTCGGGATAGTTGACGTTTTGAAAGTTGTTAAAATGGTGGGTCCTTTCGGAACGATAATTTGGGTTCGTCTGTATTACAGACGGTCGGAAATTGTTACGATTGAAATGAGGTCTTTGGAAGTTATTTGGTCAGAATTGTTGACCTTGTTATTTGGTTTGTTATTTTGGTTGAATGGCTGAGGGTTGTTTTAGTATCTTTACCGACAGTTTGCAGCGATGTGGCTTAATCTCCACAATTTAAGCGTTTAGGAGGTGGAGTTGGTTCTCTTCTTATACGAGAATGTTCCTCAAGAAGATCCTTCGGATTACTGGCACGGATAATTTGGCCTAATAGTGGTTCTAAACCGGTGTTTAGGTGTCAATGAGAGTAGTTTGAGCTTCTTTCTGCTGGTTGCTTAGACTAGGAGCTTTTTGGATACATGAGTGCATTTTCGCACTCAATTCTTGAAGCCTTTTATAGAATGTTAGGGGAGACTCATTGGATAGTTGTTTTAACCGTTGGAGGTCGTGTATTAATGAAGAAAGATCGCGAGAAGTTTCAAAGAGAAGCGTTAGGACTTGTTTTATTTCGAGACCGCTTGTCTCCTTAATTTATTTTTAATGTGAATTACCAACAAGTACTTTTGTTCGGCAGTAAACATGTTATACGCACAATTTAACGCATGTATAAATGTGTCCAAGGAAACTTGGTCGCCTTCAAATTCTGGATTTATAGAACATATTTTTTTTCGACAATCGTGTTGTCCTTTGATTGTGATATTTGATTTGATAGAATTCAAGAACGAAAAAAGGTTCAAATCAAAAAATAAAAATAGTATAGGAAAATATATCAATATAATAAATATAAAAATCAATAATCACTAAATTTGTAATGGGGAAATACGAAGGATATTTGGATGATACAATGGTAATAATTAAATTAATAATTCAATTAACTGAATTGAATAAAAATCAAGTTCAAAATATGTAAATCAATCAAATATTAAAATCAATTATTAATAATCTTAAACGAATAACGATCCACTCCTACTCACATTAACAGGAACATTGAAAGATTCGTGTTCTACTTGTTAGCGCAGTTGGGACTTCTTCCGGGTTCTTTGCTCCGGTGAGGGATAGAATCCGCCGCTACCGGTTAGAAGCTCGTGTTCTTGAAGCGTTAGACAGATCCTACTGACTGCACCAATTTGTTATAGCACACTTCTCAAAATTGATTTTTTAAAAATATTTATTTAACTTGTACAAAAATATAATGTTTAAAATAAACAATGAAAATAACAATATTAACTAACTACAGACAGAGTAATAATGAATACGAAATAAAGGAAATCTTACAATATATAACATTTATTATGATGAATCAGCACTGCACACATGACAATTCTCACGGATGTTCTTCGGATCGTAGTACGATACGGCACGTGTTGCTGACTCAGCTGTTGTAGCAGTATTGTGATAGCAAATAATGCTTCTCGAGTTCCTAATCCTCCTCTAAATCCAAACTGCGCTTCAGCTAGTTCTTGGCATTGATGATATATTCTTTGTTGTGTTATTTTCAAGAGTACTTTTATAGTGTGGCTCATTATGCTGATCCTATATTCATCACATGATTTTGGATTATTTTTTAAGTAAAGAACTTTCTCCATTTCATATATGTTGTTCAAAACTTTTGTAAAATGGGTTAAGTTTGCATCGGCCTTTATGAATTCTATAGGAATGTTTCAGTCCTTGATTATTTTTCGATTTTTTTACGACATATTCCACTTTTGATTTGAGAATACATAATTCTTCCGCTGGTCTGCTGTTTTCTTTTACGTCGTCTCGTTCTGCCGAGAATAGATGTCTGATGTCGTTTTCCCAAGTCTGTTTTCTACTATCTTCTGTCAACTGGATCTCTCCTTCTCTTCTCTTGTGTTTCAAGTTATTTATTTCAATTTTTGTGTAGATTGAAATAATCATGTTTATTCTTCAGTTCTTCCATTTCACAGCAATTTTCCTCCTTTCATCTTTTCTTAGCTCTGTTTATGTGGCGTACTTCTTGTGGGTTGTTGATCTTCGATTTACGCTTTTCTTGTATTAGGTTTATGATCTCTACTGTTTTTTCGCAATTTGTTTGTTTTTGCCTATGATTTGTTTCGCTGTGCTCATCATCGTTGTTTTAATTCTATCTCTTGCCGTGTCAATATTTGCCTTTGATGCTGCGAAAAATCGTTTACAATTGATTTGTTGATTTTTTCTTGGTATTCTAGTTCTCTGAGCTTTTCTGTTATTAATATTTTTGGTTTTGTCGCTTGTTGTAGTTTTCTGAGTCTCACTTTTACATTAGCTGCAAGAAGTTCGTGATCGCTGTCAGCACTTGGGTAGGATTTAGCGATCTTGAAGCTGTTACTAAATCGCCTATTAATAATGCAAATAAAATCCACTTGGTTCTTCACGATGTTGCCTTTATTTCGTGGTGATATCCAAGTATACAGTCGCCGTGAAGGTAGTTCATAAAGAGTGTTAGTGATGATTAAATTTCTTTCCTGACAACAAAACTCCCTCACCTCTCTCATTTCTTTTATTTAGTTCAAAGCCGCCAGCAACATCCTCAACCCTGCCGTGTACCTTGGCGTTGCAATCTCCCATATTTATGTTAATTTCGTGTATTTTTAATTTTTTTGTTAACGCCTTTAAACATTTTAATAATTTTTTTTTCTGTTGTGCGAGCATATATCTGTTACGTGAGTCACTATGAAAGACCCCTTTGTGCAACATAGCTTATCTATAATATTTCCTTTCAAGTAATTGATATTTCTGTTTACTCCAAAATTGCTTATTTAGAGGTGAGCTTAACAGCTAACAATATTCTATTGTTCAAGTAAATCTGCACGTGTTATTAAGGCCACCTTAGTCATCATCACAGAACCTATACAATGTCAAGCGAAGAAACTCAAGTAGAAAACTACAAATTATCAGAAATCTTTTCTATTATCCCAGAATACGATGGAGATCAAATTTTCCTCCAATCATTCCTTAATGCATGTGACTGTGCATATAATATGGCCCTTGGTGACCAACGTTTTCTATTAAGTATTCATATTAAAAATAAATTACGTGGCAGAGCAGCACAGCTCGTAAGCTCTAGAAACCCCACAACGTATCCAGAAATTAAACAATTATTAAGTACCCATTTTGGAGATTCAAGGGATCTCTCATCTTTAATTCAAGACTTACAAAAATCCCCACTTAACTTTGTCAGTCGGTTACAAGTTTTAAATGCACGCATTCGTACAAAAATCCCAAAATCTTACTCCTGAACAGAAAAATGCTCAGTGCAGTTTAATTGACACAATGAGTTTAAATATCCTTTTGACTGGTCTAGAACCCAGACTAGGACAAATCATTCGTGCAGGAAATCCTCGAGATATATTAGAAGCACAAGCAAGAATAAAACGCGAGCTTCAACTCTCATATTTTGAAAACCAAAAATTTCCAAAATTAGATTCCAGGCAATCTACAAGTCAAATTAAGAAACCTAACATTCAAATAAAATGTCTGAAATGTGGCAGAAATGGACACATTGCCCCTAAATGCCAATTTAATCGTTTTCAAATTAATCCAACAAATTTCCAAAATGGATCTCGAAACACAAATTTTCAACCGAGACCCAATTTCCCTCAGTAATTTAATCAACAAAGACATAATTTTACCCAACAAACGATTCAACAATTCAGACCTTCTTTGCCCCAATTTTCTCAACAAAGACCTCAATTAAATAATCCAAACCCGCAAAGAAACTTCAATTTTAATAATCCAAGAACTCATCACATAAATGAATATCCCCATAATTATGAATTTTCTTACACGAATTATGAAACCGAACATTTTCAAGATGATTATGACCAAAATAATTATCAACAATACTATGATGATGACTTTTATGAAAATCCACAAGAATTTGACTACTATCAAAATGACTATTATTATCAAAATAATTCTTCTCAAGACGAAGAAAATTTTCAAGAATTAGCCTTGGGAAACCAACCACCCAACATAGAAGAAATACAAACCCAACTACAAAATTTATCTTTCAGCAAAACGAACCTCGACACTCAAACGAACCAGTTTATTTAAATCCTTTACTCACCGTAAGTTCCAAAAACTTATATTATATTTTTGACAGGACTCAAACTCACAAACTACTAATCGATACCGGAGCTTCAATCTCCATTTTTAAAGAAAAAGTCGTAAAGAATTTTCCCAGATACCCCGAAAGTAAACCAATTCAAGGTATTAGTAATTTCAAAACCGTCCCATTATACAAAGCTGGACAAGAAAATAATTACCAGAAAAGTATTCCAAATGACTCAAATTCAATCTCAAAAAATCTTATTGCTACGACAAGTCATATTTCTAAAAAAGTTCCCAAACCTATAATTTCAAACAATATTTCAACTGAAGGAAGAACAGAAAAAATTGTCAAACTAAAATGCAACTTATCTAATACCGATGCCATACTTAAGGCACAAGAAAAGGAGAAAGTTAGATTACCTCATGCCGTTGTGAAAATAAACGCAAATGATGAATTTTTAACATCAGTCATAAACGCAAACTCAATTCCAAAATCTGTTGATTTTTCAGGCCTTTCTCTAGAACCAATCAATAATTTTGACCAAATCTTAAATCTCAATTCCAATATTTATGAATCAGCTTTCACTGATAGGATTCAGTTAATAAAAGATCAATTACGTCTTGATCATTTAATTCCAGAAGAACATGAAATGATTACCAATCTTTGTCTAGAATTTTCAGACATCTTTTTCTTAGAAGGTGATAAATTAACATTCACCAATGAAATAAAGCATTCGATAGACACCAATAATTCCAAACCTGTTTACACCAAGTCTTATAGGTGTCCTCAGATTCATCGAACTAAAGTAAAAACTCAAATAAGTAATATGTTAAATCAAGGTATTATTCGACCCTCAATTTCCCCATGGTCATCCCCTGTTTGGGTTGTTCCTAAAAAGCTCGATGCTTCAGGCAAGCAAAATTGTAATTGATTATCGCAAATTAAATGAGTTAACCGTCGATGATAAGTACCCTTTACCCAATATTTCTGATTTATTGGATCAGCTAGGTAAATGCCAATATTTTTCTACTGTGGACCTTGCTTCAGGTTTTCATCAGGCTGAAATAAATGAAACCGATATTCCTAAAACAGCCTTTTCAGTTGAGAATGGACATTATGAATTTATAAAAATGCCCTTTGGATTAAAAAATGCCCTGTACACTTTCCAACATGTAATGGATAACATCCTTCTTGGTTTCCAAAATGAAAGAGCCCTAGTATACATGAATGATATTATTGTATACTCACCCACGATTCATGAACATATTTTCAGACTTTCAGAAGTATTCAAAAGACTTCGTAATTCTAATTTCAAAATTCAGCCAGAATTCCTAAGACGTGAAGTAGCTTATCTAGGTCATATCATTACTCCTGATGGTGTTAAACCAAACCCAGATAAAGTTAGCTGTGTATTAAATTTTCCAGAACCCAAAAACCCAAAAGAAATAAAATCATTTCTAGGCTTAGCAGGTTATTACCGCAGATTTATTCCTAATTTTGCTAAAATAGCAAAGCCACTCACTCGACTCCTTCAAAAAGACGTTAAATTTTTATTTGATAATGAGTGTAAGCAATCCTTTCAAAAACTCAAAGAAATTCTCACTTCTGACCCAATTTTAAAGTACCCAGATTTTGAACAGGAATTCATATTAACAACCGATGCAAGTGCTTTTGCAATAGGTGCCGTTTTATCTCAAGGACCTATAGGTAAAGATCTTCCAATTGCCTATGCCTCTAGCACCCTTTGTGAAGCAGAAACGAAATATTCGACTATTGAAAGAGAATTACTAGCGGTAGTATGGGCCGTTAAGACATTTCGTTCGATTTTGTACGGGAGAACCTTTACAGTCGCAATCGATCACCGCCCTTTAACATGGCTTTTCTCAATAAAAGACCCCGGGAGCAGACTTGCTAGATGGAGGATAAAACTAGAAGAATATAATTTTAAAGTTGTTTACAAACCCGGAAAGAAAAATAGCAACGCAGACGCATTATTACGCATAAAGATAAATCACTTCCAAGACTGTACTAACTTTCATTCAAAAACTAAAATTCATGCCCTAACTGAAGACGAAACTTCAAATGAAGACTTTATTGAACAACAAAACATTGAAAATGAAAATGAAAGAATTACATTAGAATATAACAGATTTGGTGAACTTTATAAAACCAAATCATTAATTGATTTCTCAAAAATCCAGATAACAAATTCCGAACTTCTTGATAAAACCCATAAAAATATAGTAACTTTCTTTTGCCAAAACAAACTTGGAGAACTACATGACAAAATCATAAATGACCTTTTCGAAATAAATCCAGATTTCAGTACCGAAATAATTAATATATTTTCCAGTAGTTCAATTAAAGAACGAAGATATTTCATAATACCCCTTCCTTTTGACCCAGAAAGAATAGTCACACATCTATTTTACATTCTTTACAAAGCACAAGGTCAATTTAATCCAAACGAAACTTATTGTGTTGAAAATAATATTGATTTACCAACTCTTGAAATTTTATCTTTTATATTTGCTGACAAAGTTATTAAAATAAAAATTTGTCAAAATATTGTAACAACTCCAACTGAAGATCAGATACCAATAATCATTGAACAATATCATTGTGGAAAAAATAATTTACATAGAGGTATAAATGAAACTCTGAGACGCGTTAGAGAAAAATATAATTGGCCAGGAATAATTAAAAATATTGAAAATTTTATAAAATCTTGCGAAATCTGTCAAAAAGTAAAATTTTGCAGAAAAAATCTAAGCGCACCCTTCGTAATAACAGAAACACCAAATACTCCTTTTGAGCGAATCAATATAGACATATTTGAATATCCTGACAAAACTTACGCACTAACAATACGCGATGAATTAACGAAATTCACTCAATCATATCCACTGAATGATAAGAAAGCTTCCTCAGTTGTTAACTAACACCTTGTTAATTTATTTTCAACATTATGGCACACCGTTGCGCATACATTGCGATTATGGCCCCGAATTCAATAATACTTTAACGAAAGACCTTTCAGAACTCTATGATTTTAAACTAACTTTTTCAAGTGTGAACCATCCAGAATCCAATGGTTCAATCGAACGTTTTCATGCAACACTTTCTGAAATGATTCGTGCCAATACAGCCGAACATCCCGAAGAACATCCTTTTAATGTTTTACCCTACGCTGTCATTTGTTATAATAATACAAAAAGTTACACCCATGGATTTAGCCCATATGAACTAGTATTCGGGCATACGTCAAGTAGACCCCCTAAAACGTTATACAATCAGAAAAACCTAATTTCTAAATATATTAGAGATCTAAATAATCGTATGGGACACTATTATAAAATAGCAAGAGCAAAGATAAATAATCAAAAAGAAAAATCAAAAATTCGGTTTGATAAGAATGTATCCCAAAACCAACCTGAATTTAATATTGGAGATAAAGTATACCTCCAAGAATCTCAAATTAAAAATAAATCGGAAAATAAGTTCAATGGTCCTTATGAAATCAAAGAACTCTGTCAAAACTCAACAAAATTATTTAATCCAAATACTAATCAAACTACTAAAGTAAATTTCGATAGGCTTAAACCCTATTTTGATTAGAAATTTCTTCTTTTCAGAAATTTAAACCTTTGGTGGATAATCACCATCTCAAGATGACAATATCAAATATTATCAGTAAATAATACGATCGGTGTTTACTTCCAAGAGGAAACTAATTTAAAAATATCAAATTCAAAATGGACACTCTTAGTATACAAAGAACTTAGTCATATTAAACAAGCGATTTCAAACAACGATGAAATTTTAGATCATTTGCTACACTCACTAAAAGAAAACAACAATCGAATGATTGCATTTAAAGTAGAACTGTCAACACATATTAGTCTTTTAAATCAAATTGCCAACAATGTTGATGAGAAATATAAAGAAATATTTGCTGATACCAAAAGTTATATAAGTTCAAGTTCAAACAGACGCATACGCGGCATTATTAACGGTTTAGGTACGATATGGAAACCCATATCAGGAAATCTAGACTCATCTGATGGAGAATACTATAGTATTATGCGAGGCGAACACCAGATAGAAAATTTATTAAAGAATCAGATTTGAGTGACTACGTCAGTAATTAAGAATTTTAATAGTACAATACAAAAGTTACAAATTGACGAGTCCACATTTAATAAAGATCTTCAAGAAATTCAATCCGCAATTTTTAACCTTACAGACGATTTAGCCTTTTATCAAGCGCAAATAAAAGTACTAGAAATTTGCGAATCATTGATGACAAGTTATGTTTTTATTGAAGAAACTCTTGATGATATTTTAAATTCCATTTCATTTGCCAGACTTAAAATTTTACACAGTTCAATTATATCATCCAATGAGCTATTAAATTCAATTCAAAAGATATCTGAATCACTGTATAAAAATGAGTTACCTATACCAGTTTATACTTCAACTGTAGCACAGTATGCTGAAATAATAGAATTAGAAGCATTCCAAATTGATTCAAAAATAGTTTTCGTTTTAAAAATACCTTTGGTAGAACCTGAAAATTACATCCTTTACCAATTATATCCAATTCCTAGCTTTGATAATCGTACAGGTCTACATCATATGCTTCAAATTGGTCATAAATATATTGCTAGAGACGATGACTCTCTACTTTATGTAACTCTTGATAACATGGACAATTGCAAGTCTATAGACAGAAGATCGAAAATTTGTCCAGACATATTGCCATATCCAATCGACAGTGATGCAATTTGTGAAGCCCAGTTTTTCAAGCAAACCAGTTACTTACCAAAAACTTGTCAGAATATATTAATTTATGCAAAGGAGTCTAATATCCAATCAATTGCTCCAAATCAATGGCTAATCCTTTACCGATCACCGTTAGATGTGAAGGAAGAGAAGTTATCACAAAAATAGTAAACGTTAATAATATTTTAAAGCTACAACTAAAATGTAGTGCATTTATCGGATCCACCTGAGTCCAAGCCAAACACTTACTGGATACATATCAAAATATAACCTATAGAAACCATCCAGTAAATATACCGTTCAGCTGTTGTGAAAATCTTGTACATAAAGTCAACCTTCCAGATTTGAAACCATTGAAATTAAGCAAATTAAATACAGATGATCTAAACATTGCTCAACACAAGTTGTCCCAATCCTCCGATCAATTAGATGACATTACCAATCAGCCCTTGGTAACAAAGAAATTATCGTGGTATACTATATTTACCATCACAATAATCATTGCTCTAATTTGTTTATACGTATTCTGCAAGTGTAGAAGAAGACGCAGAAGACACCTAATCTCCATACAAGGACCAGATGATCCACCTGTACCACCAATGGTACCTAGCGTCTTTCAAAGACGTATTAGACGTTTCATTCCCAGAAGAAGGAGTAGCATTCACCTTGGTGAACAGATTAAAGAGGAATCCCCTGAAATGGAACTAAAAACATTTCCAAAAATATGTATGTATAACACAAAAAATTGTAACTTTTGTTATTTTTCAAATTCTAACATTTTTAACCATTTTTATGTTTTATTTATATAAACTCATTTACTTTTGATATTATTCTCATATATACTTATATTATTGTATTTTACTCGCATATATATAATTTTTATACAACTTACACTTTGATGTTCTTATAATGTATTTATTTTTATTAATTTTTGAATTTTTTGAAATTATATTCATTTTTGATCTTATTCCTGAAAACTTGATGCATGGCATCAACTTTTTTTGTATAGGGGGAAGTTGTTACGTGAGTCACTATGAAAGACCCCTTTGTGCAACATTGTAGCTTATCTATAATATTTCCTTTCAAGTAATTGATATTTCTGTTTACTCCAAAATTACTTATTTAGAGGTGAGCTTAATAGCTAACAATATTCTATTGTTCAAGTAAATCTACACGTGTTATTAAGGCCACCTTAGTCATCATCACAGAACCTATAAATTCTTTGTAAAGTTGTAGGAGAGTTGAAATTAACACAGATATTAGCACATCCATTATATTAGTTCATTCATTTTTGAGATTTCTCTCCCTCGACTGCAAAACTCGGCATAATTTAACATTAATTTATTGTAATAATTTTTAATTCAAAGTGTAAAAGTTAAAAATGGTTTTAGTAAAAATAAAATTTTTTAAAAAGTTATTAATTTTGTTATCGACGTATCTGCACAAAGTTGGTATTTATAGGTACTGTGCGTATTTGAATCAGCATCATGCTCTAATTGTAAGGTACGAAATTAGTGACATTAGTGCAGTTCATTTTTGATCATAATACCCACGCTATGTTTATTTTGGCACCCTGAGAAGTAAAGCATTACATCGTCCTGGATACATTGTCCTACATTTGGCCCCCTGACTTCGCTTAGCCCAAGGACTTCTATAACATGTCTGTGCATCTCAACAAAAGTCTTTTATTTTCAGAGAGAAGGTCCAAATGTTCCATATTGCAATTCAACTTAATTTCGTATTTACCTTTTTCCTCCCGTGCACACCTGTCTCATTAAAGGGACGCTGATGACTCGGGACTGTTTTTTAGGATTTATCATTGTTGTTTTGCTTGAGAGTTTATAGTGCAGTAATTTCTCCTTGCTTTCTATATGTCAATCAAAACGTGATTTTCGCTTATAAATGTCTAAACCAAGTCTTTTATATATCGTATTTATTGCTCGCCTTGGGTTGGTAATGGTACAGTTGGTACTCTATGGCATCCTTCTATTACGATCCTGAATAGGGAGATTATCACTTTAGCCGGGTCCGCTCTACCGAAGTAGTTTTTATTTGCATTCTCTCATTGTGTGGCCTTCACCCGTATCCCTGGGCAAGAGGATTGCGTTATACCCTGCAATGTCGGGTCTTCAACCAACTTAACTACCAACTCCTAGGAGTTGTTAGTTAATCTCGCGACGTGGACGTGCCTGTTGAGAATTGCCTATGTGGATTCAGAGAAGAGTTCTGTGGTTTCCCATATATTTTATATAATTTATACTTAAAAATGAAAATAAATATACTGGATACCATATCAGGTACCAATAAACCCCCACATTGACATTTCTGGGAGATTTAGACACCCCTCAAGCGGCATGATTTTTGTCGCACAAGTTAATCACACATTTTTTAAACATTAATTAAACAATTTTTCAAAAATCAATCCTGCATATACAGAGAGTCACAATTAAGTAATTCCGATATATTAGGGGTGGAGGAACCAGCGGCATTTTTGCCTGACAAGTATTTTTTTTTGTGTTTTGTTCATGAAAACTTTCAATTCCAATAAGAGAGTAAATTGCGTGTATCGAGTGGCAACATAGCGCCATAGCGACACTTTCGAGATTCATTACTTCGAAAACAGGGAGACGCCCAAATATTTCACACTGGAGAAGTTTGTCGGATTCGTCATAATAAAGCCGCTTACAAAGTTTAAAACTTGCATCGGATACACTCCAGAAACACAAAAACTTTTTTTGGCCATATTTTTGCAACAATAAATCATTTATGCATATTATATATTGGTACTCATCAGCTAACAAATAACCTGGCAAGTTCAAACAGTTTGGAAATGGTATCCTAACATATTTAACACTGATCCTATTCGCTAGATTGTAGTATACCTAAGCTGAAACAAATCCGCTGTGTGACTTAGATGCGTCAGTTAAACTCATACTAACTAAAACTCTCACATATAGGAATTTTTCCAAAGATTTTCTTGCTAGAGAAGCTCACAAATGAAAAATTCAATTAAAATTGTTTAACGTTTTATAAAAAAGTACAAAAGCATACACCTGATAAACTGATTATCTGCATTGTTATCATTTGTTTCCATAAACAAAACAGAGTAGTATAATTGACTTTTCATTTTTGTTTGCTTTGAAAGCAAAACAGTATATTTTGAAATATAAAAAATCTAAGTAACATAACCTTCCTTAAGACAGAAAGATATAAACATAAGACCAAAACACAAAACAGTGCCAAACAAAGAACAGTCAACTTTCAATTGAACCAACTCACAACTCATTAATTATCTCAAATCAATTTATCAACTTGGGATTGCTTGATATCTGAAAATGTCACAACTATGTAAAAGAACAGACCCCCATCTAATCAATTATTTCTCCCAACCAGTCTTTCTGAACTATAAACCCCGTTCCGAGCTTAAATTAAACGTAAACCGTTTCTGATAAAGCTTGATTAATTGTTACATTTCTGACATCATATTATAATGCCATTTATATCTAATCTATATAACTGTCTCTTGCTCATTGCGATTTGAGTTATAAATAATCGGCATTCTATTAAGATAATGGATACAGAATATATGAGAAAAATAAATTATTTTCATAGTACCATATTATATATATATATATATATATATATATATATATTATATATATATATATATATATATTATTTATGTATGTATATATATATATATATATATATATATATATATATATATATATATATATATTGCTATATAGTCCGTGGTTTCGTAACTATATATTTGTTTTGAAGTTTTCGCGGGCACAAAATGTTTTAGGTGGTTTCCGGGAATTCATCCGCGTAGTTGATAACTTATCCCTGCCGGGATCGATGGTAAAATGACGACGTTTCGGCAGAGTCACATCTGCCCTCTTCAGGACGGTTCGCATAATTCTCGTAGCCTTCTGCTTTCGCTTCTAGTTACTCGAATACTAAGATTTTCAGAAGCGCTCGCGCTGTTATATAGTCGCGGCTCAGCGCCTATTGGTTGGCACCGTGAACGGCTGCGTGTGATTGGCCCTGGGCGCTCAGTGGATACGCCTCCCGCCTGCTGATTTGTTATTTCCGGTTGGGATTGTTATTGGACGGGTCCGGCCCGGTACGGTGTTTAATAGAATTTTCCAACAATTCGATAAGTTCTGAATTTCATTGCGTGCGTTTAGACTGTGAGGCCTCTTCGCTATTTAAATTGCCTCTCTTACGAGTCTTGATTTCGGGTGTTATATATTTGCCAGTACTCTGGTGTTCTCAAAGTCTATTCGGTGTGACATCGTGGTGGCGTGTTCCGCAATGGATGTTGTTTTTTCCTGCTTTCTTTCAGCGTTCTGGTGTTCATCACGTCTAGCTTGAATTCTTCTATTGGTTTGCGCCACATAGGTTTTATGACAGTCTGCACATGAAATCTCATACACTCCCTGTTGTTCTAAAGGGATCCTCGTCTTCGGAGTCCTCAACACCGTGCTTATTTTTCTGTCTGTATTGAAAATCGTATCGATATTGTGTCTCCGTAGAATTCTTGCAATACTGTTCGTGGTCCCCTTGACATACGGTAAATAAGCCTTGGTTATTGGTGTCTCATGCACCTCGTCTGTTTTTGACTTTAGGGCTCTTTGTATATTTCGGTCTTTAAATCCGTTTTGTCTCAGAGCTGTTTTTAAACTGTCAATTTCCTGTTTGATGTTATGCTGGTCAGCTAGTCTTTGTGATCTGGTTACTAAAGTCTTGACGACGGCTTGTAGTTGGGCTGGGTGGTGATGAGAATTAGCATGAAGGTATTTGTTGGTGTGAGCTGCTTTCCTATATACTGTATGGCCAAGGGTTCTTCCTTCCTATTTATGAGAACGTTAAGGAACAGCAGTTGATTGTTGGCTTCAACCTCCATGGTAAATTTTATTTTGTGATGGATGCCATTAAGGTGGTCTAAAAAAGTATTGAGGTGTTCCCTTCCATGAGGCCAAATCACAAATGTATCATCCACATATCGCAACCATAAACTGGGTTTAATAGTTGTTGTTCGTAGTGCCAACTCCTCAAAGTTCTCCATAAAAAGGTTCGCTATAATTGGTGAGGGTGGCGATCCCATTGGAGCTCCTTCCACTTGTTTGTATCGTTGGTTCTCGTAAACAAAATAGGTGTTCATCAGTCAGTGCCTTGTTAAGTCTACAAGGTGTTGAGGTGGTTTGTATTTTTCTGTTATGATATCAAAGGCTTCGTCGATAGGGATGTTGGTGAAAAGGGACACTACGTCAAAGCTTACAAGAAGACACTCTGGTTGTAAGACCAATAAGTAAGAACAATACCTTATTTACTAATTTTTAAATTAATTTTAAAAGATTTTATGTGTAAGAAAGATTCTTTTATATAAGACAAATGAAACTGTTTTGAACGCCAAATAAGAATGTTTAATAGAACTGCACAGTTGTAATACCTTGTTCCTTTTGATTGGTTTAAATTCAAGTGTTACCACTCAATCCTCTTGAACGTGTTTCTGGAGTACACTGGCTGCTGTCACTTCTTTTGATTTATCTGGATGATACCTCAAACCTCTGCTTTCATTCAACTCTCGCTCCAATACCTACTAACCTCTGCTCCCTTGTAGGTATCTGTCTGCACCTTACTATGTCAGCTTTCTTACTGTATTTGCTACCAAGTTGAATAAATACTGTTCCACCTTTACTGATTGACTCAACTGCTTCCTGCGTACTTTTTGTTCAGTCAGGTAGACAAAGAGGGAGCGCTAATTCGGTAGAACATATTATTTTGGGCAACAATGAAAAGTTTTTATTAAATTTGACGATCAATAACAATCGATTTTACGGGTGGTAATATAGACATAGGACACAAAATAAGAAATTGCAATTTTACATAAAATGAAAAGATATCAAGCAAAATTTAATGTATGGGTGATTAAAGATGAACAAGAGGAACGTTATATTATAAAATAGTAATTCAAAAATGCAGAATAAAGAGATAAGAACTTAGGTCTCCTGTCAACATAAAAAACTTGTGAATACAGGACCAAAAATGATTCAAAATTTAGCAGTGCAGCAGTAAACTTTGTTCGAGGTTAAGAGATAACAGCCAATGTCAAAGAAACTCCAGAATTTTCAAGAAAGGTTGTAAACCAAAATAAAACAACCCTATCCCAACCAAATAAGAAGTTCGCCAAAATATTTATTTGTGCTGCTCCGTTAATTTGGTTACGTTCCTTTGGTGTTTTAGTAAAAGATCCATATCTGCGTAAACTATCGTAAAGTCTCTTAAATGTACAGAGAGCAGGTTGACGACGTATAAAATATCTATGAAAATATTCCTCAGCTGCACGAACTGAATTTTTATGACATATGATATAACATTCCACCATATTCAGTTTTTCTTCGTTAGAATATTCCATTTTATCACGAAAACTTGTCAATATCGACTATCAGTTCAGCACTACTAATGGAATTACTCTCAAATGAGGAAACGTCAAAGTGAAAACAATCTTTTTCATGGCTACCTACGGTAAAAGTGAGAGAAAAGCATCCATAACTCCGTTATTTTTATGAATTATTATATCGAGTATTATATCGTTGAAAAGCTCTAAAAATGTCCGAGGTCATAGCCAACTATGGTTTCCATTCAAAAAAGCTAAGTTTGTGTCATATCTCGAAAACGAGAGCTGTCACGCAAACGAGGACATGACAATCATATTCGGGATACAATTCTTTCAATTTTGATGTTCACACTTTTTTTATAAAATCAAAAACAAAGGAGCTAGAGGGATTTGACTAAATCGACAGAATTTCGTTTTTTCAAAATATCTAGTAAGCCATGACTTTTTACAAAAAAGTGTCATTAAATTGGGCCAGTAAAACTTCAAATCTTTCCCAATTTAACCGTTGCTCTATGTCCGCTAGTTTCCGAGAACCCCATACTGATCATAAAAAAAACTCACCCTGTATATATATATATATATATATATATATATATATATATATGTAGCTCTCTTGATGGTCCGGGTGTTCGTCCGTTGAAAGTTTTGTCCCTGTAAAGGAACGGTCGCCTGACGTTTCGCCAAAATCTCACTTGGCATTTTCATAAGGCTTTTCCTCTTCTTCCAACACGAAGGGTGGCTGCAGGTTCGGACCTTTCAGGACTACTTCGCATCCGAGAGAGAGAGAGAGAGAGAGAATAGAGAACTTCTTAAAGAGAAGTTCTCTATTCTCGTTTTGTATTTGGTATTGATTTGTATTGATGTCTAGTTATTCTAGGTTAAGATTGTTGGTTAGATTTTCTTGACGTTCGAGGCGATTTGCTAAGGATGGAATCACACGTTCTAAATGGGTTAATGACATCTATGGGAAGAAGAGGTAGAAAAGTAGAGTTGAACGCGGGACATTTCGAGCATTGATGTTGTGGAATGTCGTAGAAGAAGAACGTTGTTTAGGCGATGTTGGTATTAGAATTGAGAAATGGGTTGGTAGGTTTTGTGAGATGTCAGTTGTCGGAAGGGGAGTAGGATGCGTGTAGTACTTGGAAAGAGAGGTTATGGTTAAATGTGATAGATGTCTATAAGTGTTATCTGAATTTATACTGGCAATTTTGTCCCATCCATGTTTGGGATTTAGTTGGATACACTTTATTCGTTGGTTCCGTTATTAGTTTGGTGATATTTTTGGATTTTAACGGAAACCATACTCGTGTGAGGTTTTAAGACAAGTTCATCACTCACTTCTTGTGGGTCTGCAGTTTCAGCAACGTTTAATTGATGTTCCCATTGGCAGTTTGGTGATATTTTTGGAAATTAATTGAAACACGTTCTCATTTGTGAGGATTTGATTGCTGAATATTTGCATGTACTCTCGTTGGCCTTCCTGGACGACTGACTAACTGGTCAACCACCAATTGAACATCGTACGTATGAACTTTAGCCCACACAAGACCTTGTTTATCTTCAGTGTATGGGGCTATCAACTTCACTTAGTTTGCCGAAGTTTTGGCAAGTCTTGTAATCGAACGAGTTCCATTTTGGTTTATTGGGAACCGGAAACCTTTGTTGGTTGCCGTATAGCAACGACGGCGTATGTTTGCTTCGATTCTACAGAAAACAGCTGAGTGTTGTGTCATCGCATTTGAACAACGTACATTTGTAATTTGATTCAGTGTATTTGTTTTGTCCATAATTTACTTTTCACATTAAGAATTGATTTATCTGAATAACATTTTGAACTAATTGAATTTAATAAAGAACCTGATTATTTAGTCAAACTTTGACTGTTAATTTGCTCATATAAATTTGATTTTTATACATTTCCTGTAGTGTTAAAATTTGAATATCATTTCATGATTACTGGATATTTATAATATTTGGTATTTTGTGAAAGCGCCGTGAGAGCTCGAAACGTCGACTTGTTAATTGAATTATTTTGGATGTTTTAAAGATAGTATTTGTTTCTAGATTTATGAAACCATTATTTATTTTCCTCGAAGTTTAAATGTAATTAAACACTTTTGTCAGTAAAAGAATTTTTGGCTTCAGATTTCAGAATAACAGTACAGTTATTGAATTTGATATAATTTTGAATTATTCATAGCTTAGATGTCATTATTGACTTTGATATTATTTTGAATATTGTGCATTCAAGTATCTCATTTCTGATTTAAGATATATTATGCATGTTTACGGATCACAACAACATTTGAATATTTTGATTAATGCTTTTGATAACATCTGTTTATTTTATCTGGGTTCACTTGATCATTAATTGATTATTACATTTGTTGATTTTGGTAATAATTTGAACTTAGTGTATCAGGTATGTAATGTTGATTCTTGGTTGAACTATAGATACGTGTATGTAGGTACATGAAGTTGGCTACAGGTCGACTTGTGTTTGATATTTTTGCAGGATTGTATTGAAATAATTTACAAGTTCATTAAATTATTTACTGTTTTATGAAGAGTTTTATTGAAGTAGGTTTGTTGTGACGTAACTGACAATATAGTGAGGTTTTATTAGCCAAGGAGCCTTATCTATAGATTTCTTGTAGCCGCGGAGGATTGGTAGGTTATCTTAGGCGGTTACCTGGGGTAATGAGGCAGAGAATCTACCTGCCCCCAAGAACATCTTTATATTGGAAAGATTAACTTACAGTTGGCTTGGCTCTTGTTTGTTCACCCACTCCCGTCTCCACTGAAGCTGCCGTGCACCCTGGTGTCAACGTTTACCACGTGGGCCGTAATTTGGTGGTAGGTTAACCATTAGATCTAGGCATTAACCGACGTTTTTTTGACATTACAATAAATTTTCTAGAAAGTAGTAGTGAATATTAGTTTTTAAATTTTAATTGAACCCACGGAGTATATAACAAATTTTGTGTCAGAAGTGGGATTAAGTGCAGTTAAAATAGTAATTTGATTTATGGAAACCCGTAGCATGGAAAAAATGGACGAAACTACCAAAAAAATAGTCATGCTGGTTACGGAGGGACTAGACGAAAAATAGCCCAGATCCTGAAAAAAACAGACAAAAAAGAGAAACATCTGGAAGAAATTCAGCAAAGGTTATTAAAATCTATAGATGAAAAACAACACAATTTAATTGAAGGATTATTCTCGAAATTTGAAAAAAAAACAAAAATTGAATTAAAACGACAAAATGAATTTAAATTATTAGAAGAAAAACAGGAACAAGTTGAATTAACCAGAAAAACGAATCTCAAATATTAGAAGAAAAACGATAACTGCAATTTGAACAATTAATGCAAATAGTAGCACAAGTTAATGAAACAGTTAATGACAGAATGCAAATAGTTGAGTCAGACCTAAAAGAGATAAATGATGACATTAAGACCATAAAAAATACCGTGGACACTCTTGAAACCAAAGTAGATGACCTTGATTCCATCCAAACCCAGGTAAAATTTGAAATCAGTTCTATTCAATACACAGTTCAAGATAAAATCAGTGCCATCCAAAACAAGGTAGAAATAGAAATTAAAAAAATGCAGCAGGACTTACAGCGAGGAAAATACCAGAACACCATGAGTACCAATGGTTCCGTTAGCAAACCACCCACATTTGATGGCAGTTCATCTTGGCCCATGTATAAACGGCAATTTGAAGCAGTGGCTACAGCTAATGAGTGGGATAACCAAGCAACCTCTACCTTTCTTGTAATTTCCTTAATAGGTCCGGCCTTAGAACTCCTCCAAAGCATTCCTGTCGATGAACAAGGCAATTTCGACAAAATCATCACCATTCTGGACAAGAGATACGGCAATTAAGCCAGGTATACCAAGTCCAACTCAGTGGGAAAACGCAAAAATCCGATGAAAGCCTCCAAGAATTCGAAGCAGAGATTAGGCGGTTAGTACACTTGTCCTACCCAAACCTGCCAGATGAAACCAAAGATCAAATGGCCACACAGAGTTTCATAAACGGTATCAGAGATGTGGAAGTACAACGAAATCTAAGACTAAGTGGCGTCAAGAAAAGAAATGAAGCTTTACTTCGGGCGTTAGAAGTAGAGGCCGTCATAAACAAGTCCAAGCCGAGGGTCCGAGCAGTTTCCTTTAACCAGGAAGAGCCAGAATCACCATGTCAAGCCCTGCTGGCTGGTCTGAACAAGCTATTAGAACGGTCACAAAGAACTGGCACCAGAGGGGCATGTTACCGTTGTGGACGGACAGGACACTTTCAACGTGACTGCAGAGTAAGGCTACCTGAATGATCACCGAGCAGGGGTAATCAACAGAACAGCCACATGTCCAGGGACCGTCAGCCAGTCAGCATAAGGGGGCGAATGCTGACTAACCCTCCACCAGCCCCCAAAACCGAGACAGCAGCAGCCTAGTCATCAGGAGCACCATCAATGGCCGAGCAATTACCATCACCATCGACACCGGCGCCGCTGTGTCCATTGTAAAGTCCAGGGTTTTGAGAGCATCAGAAATCCGGCCAGTTACCAACAACATCCAGCTCAGAACAGTCACCGGCGAGTCCATGTCAATACAGGTTGAGGCAGATATAGTACTGCAGATGGGAGACAACAGAATCCGGCATAGGGTCCTGGTAGCGGATATTGAGGACCTATACTGGGTATGGACCTAATCAGCCAGTAAGGATTTATGTTCGACTCGAGATATGATGTCCTTCGGTTCCTAAATGAAGAATATGTATTGACACGGCCCGTCAACAGCTCATCGACCTCCATAAAAATTGTAGCAAAATCTCCAGCCAGAATTCCCTTTCGAACGGAACAGATTATTCATGGGCAGCTAGACAGCAATCCTGAGACCTGCGTTAGAATGGTGGAGCCCGTACACTCAGCTCACGACTACTTTGTTGGACGGGCTATGGTTAAAACCGGACGAGATATACCAATTAGAGTCCTGAATTTGTCCAACAACGACATCAAAATTGCCAATGGTCAAGAGCCAGTCGAGACCATCATCAGTTGCGAAGAAGGCTACCAGACATCGATGAAGGAGACATGGCCCAGTAAATTTATTTAGCGTATGGCTTACATCACAGTACATTTATAATGATATTAATAATAGGGTACATATAAATATATAAAATTGTATATGTGGACATTACTAAACAATTAAATACAAATACAAATAGATACTTTGGACCAATTCACAAACAAATGTCTAGTCTTGATATATAATCAATTGCCGCCTGTGTTGCCATCAGGAAATCTTCTGGACTGCCTGTATATGCCCTTATTGGACAATCTTGCACTATATATCTGATAGTCTGCCTGTCGGCCCCACAATCGCATGCGGCTGAAGATCGTTTGCCCCACCAGTGTAAGGAGTCGGCGCATCTTCCGCAGTTGGTTCTGATTGGGTTAAGAGATGTCCAAGTTCGACGAGGGAGATCGAACTCTGTAGGTTTGTTGATTATACACGGCATATTGTGATACATTGGAGCTACTTCACGTTCCCATCTCTCTCTCCATCGCTCATTTATGACAAAGTTGTTTTGGTGGAGCACATGAGCAATCTTCAATGGGGGGTGTCTCGATCGAAGTCGATTTCGCTGGATGTCCGGAACATCATTATGAATTCGAAGCTGCGGGTTTCTCATAATTTTGTTAAACTCTCTAACCAGGGCATGTTCTCGGCGCAGATTGGGAGGAGCTATGTTGCTAAGAATAGGCAGCCATATTGTATCGGTTGGCTTTATTGTCCCTGATATAGTGCGCATAGTTAGGTTTAATTGAGTGTCGACCATATGCGTGTGTTTGCTATTGAGCCACACTGGAACACAGTATTCTGCGACTGGATACACTAAGCCCAGTGCAGAGGATCTCAGGGTGTATGCGGAAGAGCCCCAAGTTGTACCGCAGAGTCTCTGTATTATGTTATTACGTGTTCTTAATTTTGCTGCCGTTCTTGTCAGATGCTCTTTGAATGTAAGCGTCCTGTCCAGGGTAACACCGAGATATTTAGGATGTTTGTTGTGAGTGACTAATTTGTTATCCATGAACACTCTCAATTCTCTCTTTGCCATCTTATTGTTTAGATGAAAGGCAGATACCTCTGTTTTTGCATTACTTGGTTGGAGTCTCCATTTTTTTAAAGTATTCGCTGATGTTTGCTAAGTCTCTGGTAAGGATATCTTCAGCAATCTCATTTCTTCCTGTGTCCCGTTGCCAAGGTCCAGTCATCCGCATAGCCAAACTTGCGGGATACGGTTGTAGGCATGTCCGCGATGTACAGGCTGAAGAGTATTGGGGCAAGAACTGAGCCCTGTAGGAGACCATCATTAAGTTTCATCGTTTTGCTCCTATTTTTCCCCATAATCACTTGGAATGTTCTATTTGAGAGCATATTATTCATGAGATTTCATGAGGTTATTCTTGTACAGGGAATGATGCGAGTCAGCCCCTGCCTCCAAACGGTGTCATAAGCTGCTGTTAAGTCTATAAATACGGCAGCTATTGAAAGTTTCTTCTGAAATCCAGCCTCTATGAATGTTGTCAGTGTCACTACTTGATCTGTACAGCTGCGATGCGGGCGGAAACCTGCTTGTTCAGTGGGGATGATGTCTATTATCTTTTGGCTGATTCTGTTGAGGAGCAATCTTTCTAATAGTTTATAAACCATGCTTAATAAAGCTATGGGGCGATAGTTTTCAGGCCTGTCGTTTGTTTTCCCTGGTTTCAGTATTGCGATGATTTTTGGTCGCTTAAGTGAGTGGGGGATATTTCCTGACCGAAGAATATCAGTGAAAAACTTTGCCAACCATTGCCTCGCGTAGGGTCCACAGTGTTTAAGGAACTCTGGATGGATGCCGTCAAAGCCCGGTGCTTTACCATATTTAATTTGATTTAGAGCAATTATGATTTCTCCAATCCATATGTCCGCTGAGTATTCAGAGTCTACAGCACAGGTTTTCTTCAGGGCCTTGAGTTCCCTTTTAACTTTAGTTGTATGTGTTCGATTTCGAGGGGCTTTGGATGTAGCAACTATACAAGAAGCAACACTGTTAGATGATATCTTATCCTCTCTACGTTTAGTAGGTTTAGCGGCTCCAAGTTTACGCAGCAGGGACCAGGCCTGTCGGCTTGATTTTTTGAAGTCAAGGCCTTCAACAGTCTCGGTCCATTTTTGTCGTCTATTTATGTCGATGTTGTGTAATAGATCGTCAGCTATTTCGCGATCTCCACTTTGTAGGAACTCTGCGTATAGTTCGTCGCATGTCTCATTAAATCCAGGTATGTATTCCTTGCGGTATCCCCTAGGGATAGCCGCCTTCGCAGAACTGATTACGGCTCCCACAAATCTCTTATAGCTTTTTCCAACTGGAGGAATCCAGTTGAGAGTGTAGTCCAGTCGTTCAGAGAATTTTTCCCAGTTGGCCTTATTAAGGTTCCATCTAGGTCGGGGATGTGTTCGGATTATCGGTATAGATAGGCCTATATTAATGAGCACTGGGCGATGTTGACTGTGAGGGAAATCCGAAAGAACATCCCTAGAGGTGGCCAGTGGTCTATCATTGTCATCCCTCGAGACAAAACATAGATCAGGATTATACTCCCGTCTCCATGCGGCTGCGTCAAAAACGAGGTATGTGCTCTGTTCCTCAGCCCAGCGCGCCAAAGCTTCCCCGTTGTTGTCGTTGGCACTATATTTCCACATTTCGTGGTGGCTATTAAAGTCCCCAATATAGACGCTTGGGTGTTGGTGGGTTTTAATCACTTCGGGAGGCCAGTTAGTAGCAGGGGGCTTGTAGATGTTAACCACTGTAACTTCTCCAATTCTGGTGATCACTTGATGGATGTTATTTTGGGTGGAGACATCAAGAAGAGCAGCATTCTCTACATCGCTTCACACATACGTTGCAACGCCGTACGCTCTATCAAATGTGGCTCCCAGTAGGTCGTATCCAGATATCTTTCCTCTTGTCTCTAGTTGTGCTTCATCTTCTGCATGAGTCTCCTGTATGGCTACCAGGTCAATTTCGTTCTCGTACAGGATTTTCTGCAATACCTGGCATTTTGATTTACTTATGCCTTCGATATTAAAATGGCAGATTCGGATGCAGGATCCAAAATCTTTAGTTAATTGGTCCCTAGAAGGACCAGTTTTTGCGGTTCGCATATTTAATCTGTGATGTGGCAGAGATTTATTTCTTTATTTGTCTTGTTCTGCCGCCTTTTGTGTTAGTTCATTTAGCGTTACCCAGGGTGCACCACGTGGAGGCGAACTAACTCTACACCCCGGTCCAGTAAAGAGTTCCTACAACAGTTTGCTGACCATTTGACACACCTGAAACCAGAGGAACAGAAGAAAGCCAAGCAATTTATCACAAAGCACTGGCAAATTTTTAACAGTGAAGATGGAACCACCGGTCGCACCAACATCATCCAGCATCGAATAGATACCGGAAAGGCTCAACCCATCAGAATACCACCTAGACGACTACCATTGGGGCAACAACAGGCAGTCGAGGAAAACATCGAGTCCATGTTACAAAATGGAGTTATTGAGCCATCCATCAGCCCATGGTCCGCTCCCGTCGTGCTAGTTAAAAAGAAGGATGGAACCACTCGATTTTGCGTGGATTACAGAAAGCTGAATGACGTAACCAAGAAACACAGCTATCCACTACCCCGAATTGATGACACTCTGACCACACTAGCAGGCTCCCGTTGGTTCTCCACTCTTGACCTAAAGAGTGGATACTGGCAGGTTGGTCTACATGAAAACGACAGAGAGAAGACAGCGTTCTCCACTAGTAAAGGGCTGGTTCAGTTCACGGTCATGCCCTTTGGGTTATGTAATGCTCCCGCAACATTCGAGAGGCTAATCGAGTATGTCCTGAGCGGGTTAACATGGAGGATGTGCTTAGTAAACCTCGACGACATTCTAGTCATGGGTCAGACATTCGACGACCATATGAAGAACCTGGGCGAAGTATTCTCCAGAATTAATGTGAAGATTGGTCTTTAATTATTGTTCAGGATCGCCATGTGATATTGTAATTTTGCAGCGGCCTTCGACCAATAATACTAATTGTAAAGACTACATGTTTATTTCTACTCGTTACTTGATTACACTATACTAACTAGTTCTGGTTATACTATACTAACTATATCTAATCTTTACTATGTTACATTTGGAACTCGACTTGTCATGGCTACATGTTTTACTCGACTGATGGTTCGCGATTTACATCAAGTATCGAAAGTGTGCCATCAGTCGATTGTTTTGCTATTTCAACTGTTTGGTGTAGGTGATAATATTTGTAGACATGCTGAATTTAATGAGGTTACCTAGAATGGTTGTTGATGATGTTTTGCTAATAATTGTTTAATTAATTTTCTAAAAGGTGTCATGAGGAATTTCCGTTACACCACCCTTCCTTAAGGAAGTGGGATCCGCGGTAGCGTATTCTACGCAACTTCAAAGTTTAACTAATAATTGCGGAAGTTCCTCTGACTCACAACAGTTTACTTGCTAAATTCTTACATATGTCTTATTCTAAGGAAATTCACTATATGTCCATAAAGTCAAGTCCACTATAGTTTCTAACACTTGTCACGCAGTTTTTACCGTCACTGTTTACTGCAATCTTAAGCCTATATTTATGAGTTCGGTTATTTTATTGTAAAATGTCCCAAACTTAACCTATATAATGGTACATAGTTTCTAATTAGTATTTGAAAACTCTATTTTTATGTATCTTAATTTCCTTTGTATTATTTGAAATTAAGCAATTGGAGTTTCCTATGTCCGGTTCCGTTATAATGTACGGACCTTTATACCATGGATCAAATTTTAACCTATTCTCATTTGTTATGAGAACTTGTTCACCTTTTTGGAATTGTAAGTCCTTCGCTTTAGCGTCGTATGCTAATTTACGATGCCGTTTTGCTGCTTCGAGAGCTTCTCGAGTTCTTTTCAGTGCTATCTGAAGCCTAAATCTTATTTCTTGGTCGTAACTATCGATATTATATAGTGGTTGTAGGGATGATTGACTTAATTTGTCGGGAAGGATAGCCTTTTTGGCGAAAACTAATTCAAAGGGTGTATAATCGTGATATACGCTGGGGGTGGTATTATAACAAAAAGTATAGTATTTAATCCATGTGTCCCAATCGTTTTGCTCGTTATTAATATACATACGGATAAATTCGTTAAAAACTCTGTGATTCCGTTCACAAGTTATTGATTGATGATGATATGGGGTAGAAGTGTTATGATTAATGTTTAACAATTGTAAGATATTGCGTAGTAGCTCATTAACATATTCTGTACCAAGATCTGTTCTAATTTCTTGCATTGATCCATAAATCAGTATAAAATTTTCGACAATCGCTTTGGCTACTGTAGCTGCTGATTTGTCGGGGATTGGAGTCATCACGATGTATTTCGTTAAGTCGCATTGCAAAGTGACTGCATATGCGTTTCCTAGCTCTGTGCGGGGGAATGGACCTATAGTATCTATAGACACTATGTCGAAAGCTTTTTGCGGGGTTGGAGTTATTTGCATAGGTTCTGTGTGCTTAATTTTGGCTTTATTGATCTGGCATTTGTGACAATTTTTGACGAATTTTGCTACGTCTCTTGACATATTTTTCCAAAAATATGTTGATTTTAATTTTTTAAGTAAACGCTTTTGTCCGCAATGGCCACCATACGTTGGATCTGTGTGGAATTTTTCTATTATACTTGCCTTATCATTTCTGTTGGTAATTAGTACTGGTTTATGACATAAAATTATATTCACATTCTTCAATATTTCTTGTCCCATTTCTTTGAATTCATTCACAGTGTACACTTTAAATATTACATCCTCGAGGTACAATTTTAATTGCAATTTTTCAACACTACCAGCCATTTTATTTAGCTTAGATAGGATTTCTTCTAGGAGAAATCTATCATTGGTTAGGTGCAGAGAATAATTTGAGCTCATTTTACCTTTATGTTTTATAAACATTTGCAATGAATTTGGGAAAAGTTTAAATGATAATATTGGCAATTTCATCAAGTGAACGTTACCTAAGGCTTCGTATATTTTGCAGGGTATGGTGTCTTTTTCGCTTATATCTTCGGCTAGGGGGGTATCTAGTAATTTAGCTTTTGATCTTGTAATAGCGAGTATTTGTTCTACGTTTGTATTAAGTCTTTTTAGTTCGTCTGAGTTTATACGCGATAAGGCGTCCGCGACGGAATTGTCTTTACCTTTAACGTACTGTATTTCAAATTGAAATTCTTCTAAGTCTAACCGCATACGAGTTAATTTTGACGAAGGATTTTTCATGCTGTAGAGGTAGACTAAAGGGCGGTGATCCGTTTTGACTGTAAAGGGGTGGTTATAGAGATAACATTTGTAGTGGTTTATTGCCCAATGAATGGCTGTTAATTCCTTGAGAATTGTGGGTTTGTGATTTTCACCTTTTGTGAAGGATTTTGATGCGTATGAGATCGGTAGCTCTACACCTTCGAATTCTTGGGATAATACTGCTCCGCAGGCTTCGTTAGAGGCGTCTGTTGTCAGAATGAAGGGTTTATTAAAGTCGGGATATTGCAAGATGGGGGGGTTAACCAAAGATTGCTTAAGAGAGTTGAATGCTTTTTGACATTCCGTGGACCATAAGAAGGTTGCATTCTTTCTTGTAAGTAAATTTAAAGGTTTGGAGATTTCTGCAAATTTAGGAATAAATCTACGATAATAGTTACAAAATGCTACAAAGCGCTTTACCTCATCTGCCGATTTGGGAGTTGGAAAATTTTTTACAATTGAATATTTTGAATCGTCTGGGAGTATTCCTCGGTCGGTGACTTTGTGTCCTAAAAATGTAACTTCTTTCCTAAAAAATTTGCATTTTCCGGGGTTGAGTTTAAGGTTGCATTTCCGACAGGTTTCGAATACTTTTTTAAGATTGCTTAGATGGTGCTTGATGGAACAACCGATGACTATTAGGTCGTCCATGTAGAGAAAAGCTTTTTCTGGGGTTAAGCCGGCGAATGCTATTGACATCATTCGGCTAAAACTATTGGGGCTAAGTGATAGTCCAAAGGGTAGTCTCGTGAAGCGGTATGAGCCTGAGTCTGTGCTAAAACTAAGGATGTCTCTGGATTCAGTTTCCACGGGAATTTGATGGAATCCTGATATCAGATCTATCACTGAAAACCATTTGGCTCTCCCTAATTGATCTAGGATATCGTCTATACGCGGTAAGGGAAATTTGTCTGCTATCAGTTTTTTATTTAATTGCCTGAAATCTACTACTAAGCGCCATGCTTTCTGTCCATTTTGACCTTTTTTCGGTACTAGCAATATGGGGCTGTTATAATTGGATGCTGAGGGTTCAATAATTCCGTCTGTCAACAATTTATTTACTTGTTCGTTAATTTCGCTTTTTAAACAATGTGGCTGTCTATAATTTTTAGTATATACAGGGATATTGTCAGTTAGTTTGAGCTTCTGCTCGTAGAAGTTATTCGTGGTTATAGGGTCTGTTTCGAGGGAAAAAATATCTGAAAATTCGCTACATAATTTTTCAAGATCGTCCTTGGCTATTTCTGGTATTTCGCTCGTTATCAGCTGTTTAATCAGACTATTATGCCGGTTAATTTTTGAGTTATTTAATGTAAATATATTGAATTGATCTAAGTTAGTAGTTTCCGGTTTAAAGTTCTTAAGTCTAATGGTATCTGTCGTTGTATTTAGAATTTTGATAATAGGATAAGTTGGTGAAACTAATGTTCGTGCGACGTGAATTCCGGGTTGGATTTCGCAGTTTGTTACGACAGCATCTTGGTTAAGGGTTTTTAAGGTATTAATTTGCCTATACACTTCACATCTAGGTGGGATAATGATTTCGTTTTCTTCAGTGCCGCTTGAAATAGGAATTGAAATTTTGTGCCGATTTATTCTCAGCGTTAGTGACCAATCATGATAATTTATCATGCTTCCGAATTTGATAAGAAAGTCTCTCCCTAAAATGGCATGAGTGGGTATTGGGAATCTGACGATACTATTTGAAAGTCGTGTTTTACTGGTTGTCCGTCGAAAAGGAGTGTGAGTTTTGAAGTACCTAGGGTTTTGTGGATACTTTCAGAAATTCCTTTAATATTGCAAGAATTGTAGCTGATTATATGGAAATTGGTGGGAAGATAAGATTCTTTAAAAATTGATATATCTGCGCCTGTGTCTATAATAAAAGAAAATGGTTCGCAGTGTTCGTAAGTTTCTAATGGAAGTTCGATGAAATTTGAAAATGATAAGTCTATATTGAAAATTTTTAAACAGTTGTCCCCAATCCCTGATTGGGGGAAAGTTCGTTTCCCTGGTCGTGCTCAGATTCTAGATATCTTAGGTTCCTTGGAATTTGTCTGTTGTTAAATTGTCTGTTTCGGTAGAAGGTGTTGGAAGTTGTTTGCGTATTATTACCGTTATAGTTTCGGTAGTCTCTCGTCTGTCTTCCGTAGTTTGTTTTATGATAGTATTTTCCTCGATTACCAGATGAGTTTTGCCTATTAGGGGGTGTGTAGTTGTAGTTACGATTGTTTTTACTCAAATTGTTCCTGTTAAAGTAGAATAAGTCGCTTTCTGCTGTAGGTTGCGGTGTGATATTCGTTAATTTGTCGATGATTTCCTTTGTACTTTTGAATGTTCCGGCCTCTATGATCAGCTTAGTTCTGTCAGAGTTCGCGTTTTGGATTACACTTCTCGTTAGTGTATCTGTGGAATAGTTTTCCGCTACTTCCGATGGTACTCCTTCCATGATGTAAGCTCTTTTTAGTTTGTTGCAAATTACCTCTAATTCGTTTGCATAGTTGGCGTTGGTTCTGGCATTTTGTTTGAAGTTTGAGAGTTTATTGCCTATTGTTCTAGAGTTCTCAAATTTCGAGTTATTTTTCAGGGTATTATATATGGAGGTTATTGTGTTTTCGGTGGAGATTAAATCTCGTGCTCTACCAGTTAATCTAGTTTTGATATACGCAACTGCTGTCTGTTCATGTTCCCCTACATGCAATTGTAGTAGTTCGAGAGCATCTAAAAATGACTGTAGTTTTTCCGTATCGCCGTTGAATTCTGTGGGTAGTATTTTACTGATAAGATTGAAAAATTCCGCAGAAGACATTGTGAATACCGGCTCCGTGAGCAAAATTTCTTCTTCAACGATACTAATGTCGATTTTCTCGGTACAAGAGATCGGTATTTTATAGTTTACTTCTAAATTCTGGAAGGCTCTAAGGACTTTATCCCTAACGAAAAGAAAATTACGTCTAACTTCTAATCTATCTGGATCTTGTAACGAACTCCAGTGGTTGTCGATTAAACTTGTGTAATTATTAAATAATAGAACTAACTTGTCCGTGATATCTTTTCGAGTGCTAGCACCTGTTGGAATTCTAGTTTTTAGGGCACGTTTGGCCTGCGCGGTTATTTCTAGTTTAATTACACCTAATTGCTCATATAATTGTCGAGGGTCAATTGACATTCCTACACTCTACGTATTGTACGAGTAGCTTTGTTAAAGATTTCGTAAAAAATATAATTCGTAAGTACCTCGATATTTTAATTTGCAAGCAATACAAGGAAGTTTTCAAATACCTTACAAGGCCAATGATGAGTATGGGTCAGCAAAAATATAGTAAATAGAACATTTAATGACCTAGTTATATCACAGGTTATTAACACCTTTAGAGATTAAGTTCATTCATGATATAATGTACTTACTCAGCACGTTCATAATTCCTTCACAATGTATTATAAGCGTTCGATCTTTCTTATATATATGCTAAAATAAATCTCCTAAAATTCTTAAATTAAGACATAATAATCATAGATACACAAATAATATAATATATAAAATAGTTCATTATTATGGTCACAAGCAATTAATTATTTTTATATGAGTTACATTTATAATGTTATAATGTTCTGTACCTTACAACTTTTAGGGCTGTTGGGCTTGCCTATCTAGAATAGCCATACTTCTTGATATGTCCCTTTTTATATTTCTCCTGTGCATATTTTTAAGTTTTATTAGCAGCATTACCAGGGCTACTGCAGCTATTACGTATAACAGCACTCTTACGTCTAGCGGGAATTTATCTTCATTTATATAGACATTGGAATTGACTTCCCCATTGTCGGACGTTTCTTGAGTTTGACTTTTTGACTGTGTGGTACCCATTATTGAAAATCATGCAGTTTTCGATCGGCTGAATTATTCTGTCAGAAGATTATGTTCGAGGGCAGGATCGCCATGTGAAGATTGGTCTTTAATTATTGTTCAGGATCGCCATGTGATATTGTAATTTTGCAGCGGCCTTCGACCAATAATACTAATTGTAAAGACTACATGTTTATTTCTACTCGTTACTTGATTACACTATACTAACTAGTTCTGGTTATACTATACTAACTATATCTAATCTTTACTATGTTACATTTGGAACTCGACTTGTCATGGCTACATGTTTTACTCGACTGATGGTTCGCGATTTACATCAAGTATCGAAAGTGTGCCATCAGTCGATTGTTTTGCTATTTCAACTGTTTGGTGTAGGTGATAATATTTGTAGACATGCTGAATTTAATGAGGTTACCTAGAATGGTTGTTGATGATGTTTTGCTAATAATTGTTTAATTAATTTTCTAAAAGGTGTCATGAGGAATTTCCGTTACATTAATAACGCCAACCTGAAACTCAACCCAAAGTAGTGTTCCTTGTTCCAAAAAGAAGTAGAGTTTTTGGGCCACGTCGTTTCCGTGATAGGCCAGTCCCAAGAGACAAGCATTAGCTTCGAAGCTTTTTGGGCCTCTATTCCTACTACAGGCGATTTGTTGAGGGATATGCCACCATTGTCGCGCCTTTATATCGGCAGACAACTGAGAAAGAGACCTTCCGCTGGAATCATGATTGCGAAACATCATTCAGACGACAGAAGGCAGCACTATGTTCCAGCCCAATCCTAGCCTTTCCTACACAGTCCGGCAAGTTCATTTTAGACACCGACGCCAGCAACACAGGTTTGGGGGCCGTCCTATCCCAGGTGCAAGATGGTGAAGAGAGGGTGATCGAGTACTACAGCCGTGAATTCTCAAAACCGGAAAGAAATTATTGCGTCACCACAAAAGAACTTCTTGCAATAATTAGGGCTGTAGACAATTTCCATAAATACCTCTATGATCGTCATTTCTTAATCCGAACAGAACATGCCGCCCTCAAATGGCTACTGGACATGAAGACACCAGAAGGACAACTGGCCAGGTGGATGGAGAAACTACAGCAATACGATTTCAAGGTGGAACACCGTGCCGGCCGTTTGCACAATAATGCCGATGCCTTATCCAGAAGACCCTGTAGAGCAGAATGCGGACATTGTCTGAAGACGGAACAGCAAGGGGGTATCCCATCAGACAGATCCGAGTGCAGGCCAATGAAGACTGGACCACAGAACAGTGCATCTAGGACCAAATGGCTGATCCAGACATCGAACCAATCTTGTCACTCAAAACGAGAGGGACACTCAGGCCACGATGGGACGAGGTAGCTAGATACTCGGGCGTGCTGAAATCGTTATGGGCCCAATGGGACCCTTTAAGAGTAGAGAATGGAATGCTCGAGCGAGTTTGGGAAAGCACTGATGGCCGAGAAACCAAGTCCCAACTGGTAGTTCCTAAGAAAAAGGTACCAGCCGAAATACATGATGGGATTACCGGGGGCCATCTGGGCATGAACAAAACCCTAGACAAAGTTCGCCAGCGAAACTACTGGGTAAATTACTTTGAAGGCGTCAGAGCTTGGTGCCGGAAATGTGACACTTGTGCAGCCAGTAAGCGCCCGAAAACTTGGACCAAGGGCAGAATGCAGCAGTACAATGTGGGCGTCCCATTTAAGAGAATTGCCATCGATGTCGCCGGTCCGTTTCCCGAGTCTGAGAGGGGGAACAAATACATTCGGGTCGCAATGGATTACTTCAGCAAATGGCCTGAGACATATGCGATACCCATCCAAGAGGCAACCACGGTAGCGACGGTGCTAGTAGAACAACTATTCAGCAGGTTTGGCGTCCCGATGGAACTACATTCAGACCAGGGGCGTAACTTCGAATCGAATGTATTCCAGAAGGTCTGCTCGATGTTGAGAATTAGGGAAACGAGAACAACACCATTGCACTCACAGTCAGACGGAATAGTGGAAAGATTCAACAGGACCTTGGAACAACACCTATCCAAGGTCATCAGCAATAACCAGCGTGATTGGGATGAGCATATTCCCCTATTCCTGTTGGCATATCGCTTAGCCGTACATAATAGTGCAGGCATGACTCCAGCCAGGGTCCTATTTGGAAAAGAGCTGCGATTACCCTGCGATTTGGCTTTTGGCTCCACCGAAAAACCCTCCCAAGACATCAACGATTGTGCCGACCAGCTCCGATATAACATACTGGCAATACACGAATAAGCCCGAACGCAGATGTTGGCCACCAGTGATCGGATGAAGACGCGATACGACCTCAAGGCCAATTCAGTCGGGTTCCAAGAGACGGACAAAGTCTGGCTGTACAATCCCCAACGGAGCAAGGATAAATCCCCAAAGCTTACACCCGCCTGGGATGGTCCATACGAGGTGGTCAAAAGGCTTAATGACGTCGTCTACTGGATCCTTCGAAACCCCAGGGCTAAGTTGAAGGTGGTCCATTTAGATCGACTCGCTCCCTACCATGGAGAGGATGTTTCTGACCGGGACGGTGTAAAGAAATTTCCCTAAGCCGGCCCTGCTTTCATTCCAGTACGACATCGGTCGCTTTTAGGATTAAAAAATTGACCTCGAAATTGCTCGGCAGCTGTATAATTGATAATGGATTGTAGCAGAGTTTTCGATGCTGGTTTTAAAAGGAGCGACCCATAATCGCGGCAGTTAGTGCAGCGAAGAGCTTACTTATAATTGTTATTGTGATATTCGAATCAGCTGTTGTATATATTTGATATAAATAAAAGTTCTAGAAACTGGTAGTGAATATTAGTTTTTAAATTTGAATTGAACCTACGGAATATATAACAATATTATATGATGTGTTAGAAAATTTACTTCTATAATTTGCCCCCCAAAATGAATAGTAGACATTTCTACTTATTTTTCCGGTAAAATTCAGGTGACGCCCTATATCTCTATTTTTTTTCAAAATTTTACTCATAGTTTTTGTGAAAAGAGGTACGGTCGATTTTTTTAAAAGGAGTACCCCTTCAATAAAAATTTCTTCATTTACGATATGTACTCCTCATCGGGGTTACCAAACTATACACTCATACCAAATTTCAACCTTTTCCGTCCAGTAGTTTAGGAGACAATTGCTGTGATGTGAGAGAGGGAGAAATCCCGAGTGATATTATAAGGGTATCCGTAAATTATATATACGGAACCCTAAAAATATATATTCTCTTAATCATATGCTGTCTATTTGTTAAATATTCCTATTAACTGTAAACATATGTATATTATGATCTTAGTAGAAATTATATTTTAGTTTAAATGCCAGTTGCATACCCAGAAGTTTTGTCCTTTGCCAAGTAGTTCAAATTTAAAAAAAAACAGTTGAATACCATTTTTTGTTCTAATTATTTTACTGATATTTGTTCATATCACAAAAATTAAGTATAAAAATTTCAATTGTATATGGTGCCCTATTTATCGTGACATTCTGTCCTAGGAGTTACGGGAGAACAGCAATTACACGGAACGGCTCTAGATTCGAAACCCCTGTGTGCTAGTTTCCCCGAAAATCCTAGATGTCGGTCTTAAATCTGGCATCTACAAATAAATTGTATGAGCAAAAATCAGGTTTGCAATTTGTTCACCCCTTAGCCCATTATTGGCTAATATTTTCATGTCTCATTTAAACTGTTTCTATTGTGGTTGCTTCTTTATTGGGAATAGCAAACACTATGGGCCACTTGCTGAAGTAATCAACAGCAACAAGGCTTTATCTGTTAGCCCTCTTCGTTACGGGGAATGGTCCAGCTATGTCAATGGCAATCCATTCAAAAGGCTTGCTCACGTTTTATTGTTTCAGTTTACCAACTGATCGATTTTTGGGTCTCTTGCTGGCTGCACAGACGTCGCATTTACTGCACTATTCTCTTACATCCTCGTAATAGTTCACCCAATAAAATCGTTCTTGTACCTTATCAAGGCTTTTATTCATGCCCAAGTGACCTCCAGAAATGCCGTTGTGTAACTCCTTCAGGATGGCGGGTACTCTTTTCTTGGGTACGACTAATTGAGACTTAGTTTCTTTTCCATAGGCACTTTCCCAGATTCTCTTCAAAACTCCATTCTCGGCTCGACTAGATATTTCTTCCCATCGGGGTCTGTCCGGTCCTTCATTCTTCTTCGTCAAAATTGGTTCGATACCTGGATCTTGTAACTGGTCTGTTCGGCATTGCTCAGTAGTCCAATCGTGCTTTACAGCGACTCTAATCTGTCTGATAGGGATGCCTTCTCTTTGTTCAATTTTTCTACAATGCCCGCATTCTTCACGGCAGGGTCTTCTCGACAGAGCGTCGGCATTGTTATGAAACGGCCGGCACGGTACTGGATCTTGAAATGATACTGCTGGAGTTTTTCCATTCACCTGGCGAACTGTCCTTTTGGGGTCTTCATGTTCAAGAGCCCTTTGAGAGCCGCAGTTCTTGTGAGAATCTCAGGACCGTAAATATATCAGTGGAAATTAGAAGTGTAAAGTATCGTAAGTTTTGAGTACTCGTAACTATTCGTTACTTTTTAGATAAGTACTCATTACTAAATATTGGTTACTCGAGTACTCGTTGGGTACATGCTTCAGGCATAGAGGTTTGATTATACTGTGCTTCGGGTAAAACGGTGTAAATATTTAGGCTCTCGATTTCGGTATTTAGTATCAGATGTAAGGGCGTTTGATAAGATCATATGACTAAATGTAGATATTTCGATTGTGGTAAATGGTGTAGGTATGATTCTCATTATATTCGTTATTGGTTGGTTATAGGTCCTACGTATATCTTTTCAAAGAACCTCTTTAGATTTCATATTAAATCAACTAACTCGCTTCTTACCAAAAAAATGAAATGATACTCTCAAAAATAAAATGTCCAACCTATATAGGTATAGATGTATTATTCTAAAAAATAAATTGTTAACTGCGGACAATTATTTTTCTAACTGCAAATTGTCAAAGAGGCTTTTATTTTAGCCAGACAATATCCCAATGTATCATGAAATTCTCTCTGGACATTTTCAAACATGTAAGTAATTTCAATGATAGACTGACGAATTTTTGCTTTAAGTTTATCCAATTTATTAATTGTTTCATGCTGATGGCCGTAGATATTTTACATTAGATATGGAAACGACGCAATTTTTGACTTATTAGAATGCGTTGATAAAAATAAAGTATCGGGGCAGCGCCTGCCGTCTTGTCTATGAGTACTGTACTGAACTAATTGATTCCAAATTGCGTGGAATTCGTAAGTTTATACCCGACCCTCTGAAATACTTACTATCCTGCCCGACTCCAGAAATTCGTGTTCCATAGCTGTATATTGAAGTACTGAATTTATTCTAAGGTTGAATAAACAAAATTAGCGTCATAGTAACATATATTATTTGGCATGTACAACAAATACAAATTAAAAACCTTTTTTCTTTTAACTTAAAAATTTAAGTAGGTACCTACCTACAATATTAAAAATAGCTAATATAAAAAATAATTGTAATGAATAGATTACCAAATTGAAATAAAAACATAACATCATGTAAAGGTCAGAAACATAAATAGAACAAGGTTGGTACAGATTATTACACTATATCTTCATTGCAATTAGGAAATAAAATTTTCTGGACATTATTTCCTTTGAGACTACTATGTCTAAGATAAACCAGTTCACCATATTATTACACATAAATAATTATGAATTTTATTTTTAATATAAAACATTTTTTGATCTATTTATTTTAAAGAAGTAATCTGTAATTACTTTCAAGAAGCTTCCTTAAAATATTGATCGATGGCACAATTCATTTTGCTCGCCGTCATACCGTTCGACCGGTTCGGCAGATAAAAATTAACTCAGCCCGTGTCGACTATGTCGATACTTACAGAAACATGGGAGTACTCGAATAACTATACCGCTGGTGAATTTTGTATTCGTTACTTCGGATCCGGACAAGTAGCGAGTACTCGAGTTACGAATAGTTACTTTTCTTACACCTCTAGTGGAAATTATCAACAGATCGGATTATTGCCCATAATTCTTTTCTAGTAACGCAGTAGTTCTTCTCTGGTTTAGAAAATTCTCGACTGTAGTATCCTATAGCGTTCTTCTCCATCCTGCACCTGGCATAAAACAGCGTCAAGCGCGTTATTGCTGGCATCTGTGTCGAGAATCAACTTGGTGTGTTCTCTTGGGGAAGACTAGCATAGGGCTTGAACACAGGGCTGCTTTTAAGTTCTTTAATGTTTCTTCGCACGCCTGGTACCAATGGAACGGCTCTTTTTCTGCTGTCTGTTTATGTAATGAAGCGGCGATTGTAGCAAATCCTTCCACAAATCGTCTGTACTAAGAGCAAAGTCATTTGTTCGTATTCCTGTCTCTGATACGATATGGCCAAATACTTCCCGTAGATTTTTTAAATGATCATCAAATGTGTACCAATAACTAAGATGTCTAAATAAAGAACGCATCTCTTCCAGCTTAATCTATTCAATTCAAATTTCATGAGCTTTTCAAATGCTGTAGGATTATTGCATAAACCAATAGGTATGACAGTAAACTGAAACACTCCTTAGTTGGTGGAGAACGTTGTCTTCTCTTTATCGGATTCGTGAAGCCCAACTTCCAATGTCCATTTTTTAGGTTCAAGGTTGAGCACCAACTGGATCCTTATAAAGTTGTGAGTGCGTCATCTATACCGGGAAGCGGATAACTTTCGAGACAAAATCTGCTGGAACCGTCCTTTTTCTTAACTAGCACTACCGGGGCAGCCGAAGGGCTAGTGGACGGTTCATTAATTCCTTTTTGTAGCATAGTGTCTATATTCTCATAAACAGCTTGTTTCTGGTATAGTGGTATTGGTTGGGGCGGTAGCCGTATGGGTTGGGCATTTCCTGTATTGATTGTGCTTCACGATATTGGTTCGGCCGGTAACTCTATCATTGATATTGAAAGTTTCCCAATTATCTGCGAGAAACTGCTTTTGCCTTTTTATGTTCATGTTCGGATGGTGTAACTTGTTTCCACTCATCTTCAAACCTTCCCATAATTTCTGTATTTGGCTCAATTTTGGCTGTCGATATGTTACACGTCTCTCACAATTCACTATCATCTTAATTGGTTCAAAACAAGCGATTTCCCAGGGATTACTTGAATATCGTTATTTGACAGGTTCAATAATCTGGTGGGTGTGTTATGTTTTACTGAAGCGCGTCCAAACAGGTGATGTCGGGTTGTACCAATCAAACATAGCTTCCAGGATTTCTCTCTATCTGACCGAGGATAATCTGTTTACTTTTACCTGGCAATCTCATCGTGCATTTTGCTGTAGCCATATGATTCATTCAAGAACCTCAAGACATTGTACCTTGGATCCAACATACTGTATAATAAGGTCTATACCTAGGATGAATTCACCTTCGATGTCTGCTACAAGCAATTTTTGTCTAATTCTGAATTCTCCCAACTGCAGCCCAACTCGGCTTCTTATACGGTCATTGATTCTCCTGTGACTGTACTTAGCCTAGTACAGTCGAATATTTTATGGATGTCTGCTTTCTTCAGAATTTTTGCCTTAACTATTCAGACAGCAGCACCAGTGTCAAATGTGATAGTGATATTTTTGCCTTGAATGAGTAACCTGGCTCCATCTTTACAAAATCCTTAAATAGATACTGTCCTGGGAGGTGGCGGAGGCTAGTCAGCATTCGCCCCTCCATGCTGACTACTCGGAGTTTTCCTGGTTGTTAGTTTGGCTTTATCTGTCTCTACATGGTGATCGATAAGGCAACCTAATTCTCCAGTCTCTGTTTAAATGTCCGGTTCTTCCATAGCGCTGGTAAGCTTAGTATTATTATTACGTTCTGTGTCAGGTATTTGTTAAACATGCCTTTGCCGTTTGCTCAAGAGAGACTGCACTTACTTTTGGCTTTTCAGATATTCATAATTGCTTCAATTTCTAAAGCTCACAGAACGTCTTCATAGCACTGTTTGATACCACTTAATCGTAGGCCATTTTGAATTTCACCATCTTTAATAATGCAGTCAATAAAGCTATGTGGCAAACTGCTCCCGAAATTCTTCTGGTGCATCAGGGTAAGTTAGGTTTACCAAGCGTCTGCTTCGAATTCTTGTAAGTTTTCTCCACATTTTTGTATTCGTGACTTAAGTTGCACTTGGTATACCTGACAAAGACTTTGATTGTCATACCGTCCGGGGGCGAGGGAGAGGGAAGGCGAGCAGGAAGCGGGATAGTCAGGGTCACGTCGTTTTTTTTGCTGATGTACCTTCATTTCTGGTGAACACAATGCTTCGATACCCTCCACTATAGTTATTTACCACTTTTTTTTGGTATTTTCTACCCCAGAATGGAATTATATTGGCAGAAGACCTAATCCCTGACCCGGAAACGTAGTTATTAAAAACCCTTTTCTGAAAAATGAAACAATACTTAGGATTAACAGTAGTTTCATACCATTTTCATGCCCTCCATGCTTACCCTCTGAATACAAACTGCATTAATCTCTCGAACAATGCGGGAGCGCCTCACAATCCAAACGGCTTGACGGTGAGTTGGAACCACCCTTTAATGGTAGAAAACCCTGTATTTTCTTTGTCGCTTCTGTGAAGCCCAACTTGCCAATATACACTCTTCAAGATTTGGGTGAAGAACCAATGGGCCATGACAGGGTGGTCAGAATGTCAATTTGAAGGAGTGGATAGCTATCCTTTCTCTTTACGTCGTTCTATTTTTTATAATCCTACAAACCCGGTTAGTTCAATGCTTCTTTTTCAGTAGATGCAGATCATGAACTGATTCACGACTCAACACTTCTATTTTGTAACATGTATTCGGTATTTTCCTTGACGGATTGTTGTTGCCAGAATGGTAATCGCCTAGGTAGTATTCTCATGTGTTGAATCTTTCCAGTACCGATTCGGTATTTGATGATGTGTGCACGACCATCTCAACTATTAAAAATTTGCCAGTGATTTAATAAGTTAAATTGTTTGACCTTCTGCTATTGATCAGGTATAAGGTATGTTAAATGATCGGTAAACTGTTGTGACCTTGTAAGATTCTTCGCAATTGATGTTGGTTTATACTGGTTCGTAACAAGCTATTTATTCACCAGAAGCAATCCGGATGTCGTCATTTGACATATTCAGTACTCGAGCAGGTCTGTCACGTCCAGTTTTAAGTATATCCCATTCAACGGAGGAATTATGAGTTAACTGTCTTACACAGCACCCAGGATTCCCTTCTAGCTTCGACCGGGAATCCTTCTTGACGATTTTTTTAGAAGTCGATGTGATGTTGATAGGCCGTGTCACTAATTTTTATCCCTAATTTTTTTCAAAATTTTAGGTAGTAAGGTTTCGAAAATAAAGGCAGAAACGAGTTTTTAATTTTTTTTTGTTAATATCTTGTAAACAATTAATTTAAAAAATATGAAAAAAAATATATTTGTATTCCTCATAATGAATGTATTGAATGATGCCCCCAAAAATTAATATTAGGGGTATCTCCTTATATTTTCTGTAAATTTCAAGTAAGGCCGTATACATCTATTTTTTTATATTTTAGTTAATATCGTTTAAAATATTTATTTAAAATATACATTTGTATTCGTCATAATGATTAATATATTGCATGATTCGTTATTTTAATAATTTTAATTTTATATTTTACATTTAATTCTGTAACATGCCCCCTAAAATAATATTAGGCGTTTATCCTTATTTTCGATTAAAGTTCTGATGAGGCCCTATATCTATAATTTTTTTCAAATTTTCATATCTTAAAGGTTCAAAGAGAAGGGGGGAATTGGTATTTTTTATATTTTTGTTAATTTGTTCTAAATAATTTATTTTAAAAGTATGATAAAATATGCTAGTATTCGTCATAATGAGCCCTTCGATTTGATATATTACATGATGTGTTAGAAATAATTTTAATTTTATATATTTCACTTCATTCTGTAATTTGCCCCCAAAATCAATATTAGGGATTTCTTCTTATTTTTGGTAAAATTCAGGTAAGGTCCTATATCTGTAATTATTTTTAAAATTTTAGGGCTTATAGTTTCGGAGATAGGGGGGAGATGGGTAGTTTTTATATTTTTGTTAATATGTTTTAAATAATTTATTATAAAAAAACATATTTGCTTTCGTCTTAATGCGCCCTTTCAATTGATATATTAAATGATGTATTAGAAACAATTTTAATTTTATATTTTCCATTTAATCCTGTTATTGGCCACCGAAATTACTGTTAAGTAGAGGTTTTTCCTTATTTTTCCGGTAAAATTCAGGTGTCTAATTTTATTCAAAATTTTGCCTCTTATGGTTTCGGAGATAAGAGGGGGGAACGTATAAATTTTTGTATATTTTTGTTAATATCTTTTAAACTAATTATTTTTAAAATACAGAAAAATATATTTTCGTTCCTCAGAATTAGATCTTTCATTTGATTTAATTTAATTTTTCATTTAATTCTATAATTTGCCTCGCAAAATTAAAACTAATGGTTTCTCCTTATCTTTCCTGTAAACTTCAAACAACGTTCTATATTCCCTATTTTTCAAAATTTTAGGTTCAGTAGTTTCGGAGATAAGGGGGAAAGGTCGATTTTTTTACTTTTTCCCCCCAAAAGTACCTATAAAATCAAAATTTCTTCATTTACGATATGTACTCCTAATCGGGTCACTAAACTATACAGTGATTCCCAATTTCAACCTTATCCGTCTAGTAGTTTAGGAGAAAATTGCTGTGATTTGAAAGAGGTAGAAATCCGGAGTGATATTAGAACGGTATCCGTATATTGTAAATACGGAACCCTAAAAATGAATAAAAATGGTATTAAAATTGGTATAACAGTGCATAGACGTTATAATTTTTATATAGAAGTTTAAATACACACATACACACACATAACATACAGTGTGTCCGCGAATGGAGTGCCCAAGAGGAAAAATATTTTTCTGGGTTGCGACGAATGTGAAGAAATCCAAGGAAACATACAACAAAAATGACACAGTTACCTTATTAGCAAAAAGGTTAGTTTTAGATAGCCCGAAATTATCTTATGACACGTGCACAACTATTGGATTTAAGCAAAAGATAGTTGCATATAATTTTTAAGGAAAACAAAATTAAACTTTCCAAGCCAAATCTACAGTATACACTTGTTCATAGATAAGTGAAAAATTTTCTTTTTTTTTTTTGAAAGGTATATATAAACTATCAACACAGCAGTCCCGAAATTTAGATGACTGTAAAAACGCTAAGGCCGCTATTACATTGTCAAATCTTTTATCAAATATCTTTGATAAAACATCTTTGTCAAAGATATTTGTGAGTGTAATACTGACCTTTGATAAAATATTTTTTTAACATATATCTTTGATCACATTTACACGCGTCGTCCTATCTTTGTCAAAGATTTTGACGTTAATTGCCTCCGAAGTTTATTGTAGAATTGTGCCACAAATTTTATTATTAGAGTATGAAGATCCTTGATTTTGTATAATGTTATATATACAATAAAATAAGAGGTTAATTGCCTACAATGAAAATTGTTAGTACCATTGTGTGCATGTACAAAGACTGCTAAAGAAAAGTTAATAACATACCAAAAAAAAAGAAGAAATTAATTTTGTGTGTTGTTAAATAGTAAGCTATAAATAAATCATATTACAGATCTATCTAATGAAGCGCAGTTTTGTACCCGACTAAAATGATGTGGGTGGAAGTATCAACATCTGTATTGTGGCCTCATCCATTCAACAATATTTTTTTGCCATTCTTGCCTTCTGTCTCAGCTCTTTTAATAACCTCAGATGTAGGGTAGTTGCATGATGTGTCGGCTTGTTGACCGTTGGTAGTTATCGGTCCCTTTTCGATTCTTCTACGAATCATCACCTATGCCTGTTTGGAAAAATTCCAAGAGTTGATCCAATAACAATAGTAGAATTAACATTTTGGTTAAACTGCTAATAAGAAGTTTTGCTGATCAGGCCTACTACTGATAAACTATACCATTTTAGGTGCCCATTATATATTTCTTTTTAAAATTAATTACAATACATTCCCCATTTTGAAACGTAAGCAACAACAATAATTATAATTATTGCCATCGTAGCGTATGTAAACCAGGATAGGTTCCTGTTTAGGAATGGCTGGTTGATAAGGTCGTGGAGATTCCTGGAATATTGATATGACTTAGGCTAGCTAAGGAGAGTTCTTCCATATTCAAGTCATCCAGCTTTAGGGACTTGAGTTCTGGGATATCTAGTTTTCGGGGTGAGAACTACAAGAGTTGTAAGGGATTAATACCAGGTATGAATTTTCAGTTATGTTTATACGTTTTTGAGGTTCTGCTTGGATTTTAGTGATTTCCACGAAAGCAGTGCAGTCTGATTGTAAACGAATAATGGAATTGTTTGTTAAAACTATTGTCTTGGTGTCTATTCCCGCACAATTAATTCTCATATGTAAGGGCTCCGACACTGTAACTATCCACGTATCTAGTCTCTGGACATTGTATCCTTCACTGAATACTACTGAGCTTTGACACTACTGATGTTCTTCAAAAGTTGCGCTTCACACGCTGTGTTGGAGTCGATGCATATAACTCAGAACACAGTTTTTGTTGTGGAGTTAGTGGCTTGAATGCAATTAAGTTCTTAATGGGTATGTACATTTAAAAATCATAGTTTCGCGCGATATATTTTTGTTTGAATGAAAGAATATGATCTAAAATCGGGATAAGATATAAGTGATAGGGGGTGTAGTGCTGTTGCTCTACAAGAGGAATTTTGAAAATTTACTATTTTAGGGATGGTATTCGCATTTATCATGTATGGTTGAAATTGACCTTTGCTGTCTACTGTAACAAGAGCATTAGGAAGGTGACCTTTTCAATTTCAATATACCTGTTAGTACGGCTTCGGTGTTTGTAAGTTCGCAGCTAAGTTTTAAGATTTGTTCTGTACGAGGTTCGATTGTAATAGTATTATTGGAGGAATAACTGTTTGGGTTCACTAGCGTTAATTGTATAATTCGTTAGTTTATGCAGAGGTCTTGAAGTTAGTTATTAATTGTTTTTTGTCGAAATCTATTATACAGCTGTAATGCTAGAGAATGCCTAATAATTCATCGAATTCTATGTCGAGGTTGCATATGTAAACTTTATGTGGATCTTTTGTGTTGAAAGGGACAAGGGTAGATTCATTTATAAGAATTTTCTGGTTGGTAATTCGTTGAATTACTTTATTTTCCTGCAATCCTCGTCTGAAACGTGTGCAGGTGTCTGATTTGAAAATGGAAAAACCAGCACCGGTGTCTAAGTTTATACGTGGTAGAGGAATCTGTGATATAGTATAGATTTTTATAATTTACGGACAGAAGCAGTCTTATAGAAAGCTCTGTTCGGGGAACTTCAAATTCGGATCGAAGCTGTCTATGTTTAGTGTTTGAATTTGGGTCTGCAGTTCTGAAATTTCCGGGGGTTCCGTTTGGAAAGAGAGATTCTGAAAATCGTAACTTTCGAAATGGGTATTTTGATATTGACTTTCAGATACGTTGGTATTAGACTGGTCGGATAACGAGGTTGTTGAAAGTTTCTGTTCTGCTGGAAATTCTGTGTATTGTGTTGGAACTGTGGGTGGTTCTGGAATTGGCCCGGTTGTTGTAGAAATAAGTTAGGACGTATGTTAGAAAAGTTTGGTCCGTAGTTTTGATTTTGTTGTATTTGTCTCGATTTGGTGAGACATTCGTTAACAGTATGCCTCATTCTTTTACAAAATGAACATTATTTTTGTACTGGAAACTGGTTGGGCTTTCGAGTTTTATGCGCGAAACTGCAGTCAGATCGCTAGCACTAACTAGTTGTCCTATGTTCGGCTCTCAACCTGTTAGAAGGCTATTTTGTCCCATGGATTCGATCAAGTCGAATTGTGCCTGTTTTTCTTTCTGAGTTAAGTTTTGTTTGTTAACCGCAGCAAGCATTTTTGCTTGGTGGGTTTGTAGTCGGGCTGAAAATGTTGTAGGATATTCAGTATTTAATTGCCTCATTCGCTGAATCAAGGCTGGGAGATCTCTAAGATCTCCAAAGTCGTTCTCTAAGAGTGTCTGAATTTCGGTTAATTGTGTCTGGTTCCGAGAATTTATTAGTCCGGCTGCCCTGCCGTGAATTTTTTTTATGTGCAATGTTAAAAGCACTTGTTGATAGTCAGTGGCCATACTATGTGTATTTAGGCATAAAGAAATGAAAGTATATATAGGGTTTCCGTCATATTCCGGAATTATTGCGAAAATTTCAGAGATTTTGTATGGCTCTATAGTAGGAGTCGCAGCACCTTGCCTTGTAGCTGCATTTCAAATGTTCAAGTGGTACTAAAAAAAATAGAAATAAGCAAAGTCACACAAAATAGTAAATATGTGGAAATATTAAACGAGAGAACTGTTAATAATACTATAATCGTAGATGATTATACATACGTTAGTACTCCTGGCATAGGACTTCTTCTGCGGTAACGTTGACTAGTTAGCTGGCTGTGTGTTCCTGGTCTTTGCTGCTCACAGTTATGTCTCAAACAGGTAGGTCTTGTCCACGATGATTTGGAAATCCCAACAGTCAGTTAGTATGCACATGATCTAACTGTGTTGGACAATCCTACTGAATGCGCCAATTTTATATCTTATTTCACTTTAGACTTCTTTAAAAAAATAAAACATAAAATTTAAAAATTAACACTTTAAATTTAAAAAAATAATTAAATATAAACTGAATATAAAAACTAACTGGACAAAATAAAATAATATAATGACGACCGTGGGATCGCTTCGCTCGTATTTATCACTCTTACTAAAAGCTGAAATCGGCGAAAAGATATTCACACGATCCGTTAACATCGAAGTACCAGGAAGCTGTCTGCGTAATATGATACCGTTACATCATACACGTGTGTACAGTTAACACACCTAACATATATATATATATATATATATATATATATATATATATATATATATATATATATATATATATATATTATATATATATTATTCCTTCACAATTCGTATTAGTTTAAATTGAGAAATCCTAATATGTATATTAAGTAATTTGATACGATTTTCTTGGTACATAAGATATTTTAGAATACCATACAAAATATATATTCTTTTGTCATATACGAACATATTTTTAAGGAGTTATACTTTTGTAATAATGAAAGAGGTCAGAAGGTCTAAGTGCCTGAACCTTTTTCCTATTAAGCAGACAGCTTGATGAATGACTCGTTTGTATTATAGCTCTTTTCGTTCCTTGTCGCCCGGTAATCTCTTCTCCTGTTGCATGGAATAAGTTTTCACTAAGGCAAAAACTTTCATTAATATTCATTTACAGTTTACGACCCACCACTGTTTTTGTTTTATGTGCGACAGAGAAAAAATTAACCATCAACAGTATATTTATTACAAACATTACTATAATCTTTATTATTGCAAGTTTCTACACAGTGAATGTGTAAAACATAGATAAAACAATTAATAAATAAAACATTTGTTATTTATCTGTGAACTGTATAATAATTGAAAAGTGAGGCCATAATTTGTACCTGTATTCAGTATTCCTGACTATATATTATTATAATTAATTAATTTATATAATTGTATGAACATTTTTATAATGGTCTACTAAATGACAACTTGGTTGTTGTAAAGCGTTGTAGTGACGTTCTGGGGTTCTACGAAATAATAGCAAATGAAATAAGTATACTTAGAAATATCTTACAAAATGTAAATGATCGTTGTTATAGAATCCTTAACTCTCTGAATCCATTTGAAAACAACAAATTGAAAGAATGAAATAATCTTTAAATGCTTAATAAAACATTTAAAACGAATGTATCAAGATCTAATGAAATATTAGAACCTGATCCCAATTATAGCATAGCATAACATGTATAAAAACTTTATTGGATAGTTTTTAAAATTAACCAATATTATATCAAACCCTATAATGATAATTCTGGACAGTTTGCCGGAAAAAATATAATATCTGAGGGCAGAGTTTCTTTCCTTAATTTATTTTTGTCGGTGTAAGGTAAGTTCCCATGATATTGAGTTCTTTACCAGGTTCCCAACCGTTCTGAGTAGTACCGGTTTAACTATTAAATACAGAGTGTTTCAAAACAAATACGGAAAACTTTTGTTAAAAATAAAGGATAGGTTTTGTAGAAGTGTTAGGTCAAAAGTCATTAGGGAAATATCGCGATTCGAAGATGGCGGAAAAGTATTTGTTTTGGGTTTGAAGTAGCCTGATTTATTTAAAGACTTTTCTATCTATATTGTAATATTTTTATTTTCACACTCGGGTTCCGTTCAGTTCTTGGATTTATTTAAAAACACAGTCCAACTCACTCTAATTTATTTCTACTACTTTAACATAATTTATATTCACAGAAACTACTATTTACATTTTATCTTAACTATTCAAACGACCGACGAAAACTGAATCCTCCTATCGCTAGCTCTTCTTATTTATACATTTATCTTGGAATTGTCTGGTACGTCCACGAACTATCGGGAAATTCCATCACGTTCTGGAAGCTTTAAAGGAATTCCCAGTAACGGCAACGGTCCGCCGGTTGAGAGACAAATATTTCGGGTTTCCAGAATTTATCGGAATAATGTCCCTTCCATGAACTGGTTGATGGCCGATTGTACCAGCGGTCGGATGAATTCTCGTAACATTGCCCCCTCCTTAAGACCATTTCGTCCCGGAATGTCCCAAAATCCTTCCTGGTGTGACGATATTTGCAGAACTCTCCATTTCGACAACGGGAAGTTTAGTGGAAGTAACAATCAACGGTCTTCGAATCTGGGCTGCGAGTATTGAGACAGCATACCAGGATGTCGACACCACTGAATCGAAAGATTGTTTCCATCATACTTCTCACCACCCTCCAATTCAGTCCATCCAACCCGCAGGCTATCTTTGGGACCGCCAATTTCATCAGATTCTTCTCCATCATTACATTCCTCAATTCTACCAGAGTCTTCCAAAGATCGCTGTATGTTGGCTTGTCCTGCGAGAATGTTTTCGTTACCAAATGAAAGATGTCTCTGGTACCCACTGGTTGTTTATCTTCGAGATGAAGGACCTTCCCTGCCGCTGGATCTTGCTCCCTCAGCTTCTGGAACTGGCCGTACTTTTTGGCAAACACCTTGGCTATTCCTCTGGACATCCGGAGATCTCGAGCAACACAATGAGCCAGGGCATATTCTATGGGCACCTCAAACAGGTCTCGGGTTTCCTCTGTGGTCACGTCGTGCTGCACTTTCTGCCCATTAGAGTACAGTGCCATAAACTGTTCGAAGGTCATCTCGTCATCGAGTGGTTGGATGCTGCGGACTTGGGCTTGGTCATCTTCGCTGTCATGACTTCCGGCATAAGGGGCTAACCTGTTGAAATGTACGACCTTTGGTTTTCCCCGAGGCAGCTTCTTTATTCTGTAGACAACATCGTTGATTTTCTTCACAATTTGGTACGGCCCCTCCCAAGATCTCTGTAGCTTGGGCGAATATCCACGACGACGTTGCGGGTTATACAACCAAACAAGATTATCAACTTGGAATCCTCCGCCCTCGGCTTTGATGTCATAGGCTTCCTTCAGTCGGGCACTGGCATTCTCGATGTTTAACCGGACTCGTTCATGGATGTCGTTCATCTTTTGACGTAGCTGCGGTTTCTTCTCCTGGAGGACATCCAAACTTCAAATCGCATGGTAGTCGTAACTCTCGTCCCATAATAATGCTTGCCGGGGTCTGACCCGTGGACTCGTGCACAGATGAACGATATGCCATTAGAAACAAGTGCAGATACTGATCCCAGTCTCTTTGGTGGTCAGAGACTACCTTTGACAAATGGCGGTTAATGGTTCTATTCATCCGTTCTACCATTCCGTCGGATTGCGGGTGCAATGCTGTCGTCCGTGTTTTATTGATCTTCAAGAGTTTGCAGACGTCTTGGAAAAGAGTAGACTCGAAGTTTCTACCTTGGTCTGAGTGCAACTCCAAGGGAACACCAAAACGACTGATCCATTCCTTGACAAGGACATCAGCAACGGTCAAGGCTTCTTGAGCCGGCAAGGCATACGCTTCGGCCCATTTACTAAAATAGTCCATCACCACCACAATGTATTTATTCGGATTCAGGATTCAGGAAATGGACCGGCAACATCAATGGCTACTCTTTCGAATGGACTGCCCACGTTATATTGCTTCATTGGAGCTTTTGGTCGCTTCTGAGGCCCATTACTTGCTGCCCAAACTGTACATTTCCGGCACCACTCCTTAACGACTACTTGGCAGTTTACCCAATAGAAGCGTTCTCGCAACTTCCCCAAGGTTTTCGTTACTCCCAGATGTCCTCCAGTTATACCACCATGTAGTTCTCGTAAAACCTCTGGTCTCCTATTTCTGGGAACTACAATCTGTTTTCTGTCGTTTCCTTCATCTGGAGTTTCCAGGACGCGCTTGAGAAGTCCATCTTCCAGGATGAGAGAGTTCCACTGAGCCCAGTACGACTTTATGGTTGGTGAGTATCGGGAAATCTCCTGCCACGTAGGTTTGCGATCTTCTTCCTTCCACCGGATAACCTCTTTCAAATCTGCATCTAATTTCTGGTCTTTTTGGATCTCCGCAGATTGCCAATGGTCATCGATGGCGGTAGTTCTGCAGAGAACAGCCCCTTTTTCTTCTGCTCGCTGACAATGTTTGCAATCATCAGGGCATGGTCTTCTCGATAGAGCATCAGCATTCTTATGGCTTGTTCCAGCTCGATGTTCAGTCTCGAAGTCGAATTCTTGCAACCGCTCAATCCACCTTGCCACCTGTCCTTCAGGATTTTTAAACTGCACGAGCCACTTCAGTGCTGCATGATCAGTCCTCAGGAGGAATATTTTACCATAGAGGTACTTGTAGAAATGTTCTACCCCCTTTACCACAGTCAGGAGTTCCCTGCGGGTAACACAGTAATTACGTTCAGGCTTGCTCAAGGTCTTGCTGAAATAGCCGATGACTTTCTCCTGACCGTCTTGGATCTGCGAAAGCACCGCACCAATTCCGACATTGCTTGCGTCGGTATCCAAAACGAAGTTTCCATCTGGCAAAGGATAACTTAATATGGGAGCACTCGTCAAAGCTCTCTTCAATGTTTCGAATGATCGCTGACATTCCTCGTCCCATTGGTACTGCACCTTCCCTTCTGTCAGTCTAGTAAGTGGCTTGGCGATGTTGGCAAACCCGGCTACGTACCGACGATAGTACGTGCATAACCCCAGGAAACTTCTTAACTGGTGGATATCTTTAGGTATCGGCCATTCCTGGACAGCTTTGATTTTCTGTTTGTCAACAGCTACTCCCTGTGCAGAAACTACATTTCCAAGATATTGCACCTCTTCTTGGAACAGCTGACACTTCTTCGAGCTTAACTTTAGTCCGGAACTTCGGAGTCGCCGAAATACCTCCTCGAGGTTCCTCACGTGGTCTTCAAAAGATTTTCCAACCACGATAATGTCGTCAAGATACACAAGGCACGTTTTCCATGAAAGCCCTTTTAACACTGTTTCCATCAATCTTTCAAACGTTGCTGGAGCATTACACAGTCCAAACGACATCACCGTGAATTGATAAAGTCCTGAGCCGATGGTAAAAGCAGTCTTCTTGGTCTTCTTTAGCAAGTTCCACCTGCCAATAACCGCTCTTCAAGTCCAGGGTGGAAAACATCTTCGATCCAGCCAACGTGTCTAGGGTATCGTCTATTCTTGGAAGGGGATAGCTGTCTTTCTTTGTAGCGTGGTTTAATTGCCGATAGTCCACACAAAATCGGGTCGAACCATCTTTCTTTTTAACCAAGACAACTGGAGAAGCCCAAGGGCTATTGGATGGTTCAATAACACCTTCTTCCTCCATCTCACCGACTATCTTGTCGGCTTCTTCTCGTTTAGCTAGGGGTAGTCTTCTCGCCGACTGTCGAATCGGTTGAGCGTCCCCAGTATTGATTTTATGTTTCACCAGACCAGTTCGTCTTCTTTTGCCATTCCCTACATCGAAGATATCCTGGTAGTTTCTAACGATGTCCCTCAATTTTGCTTTCTGGTTGGGTTTCAAATTCTTAGATGAATCGGCGATGAGTCTGGTAAATTATCCTTAGATAATTTACCTGGTGGCATTTCTGCATGCTGTGTGCTTCTGACTACAGAGGAAACTGTTGAACAATGGCCCAAAGTTGTTCCTTTCTTTAGCACAACCGAGTAATGATTCAGGTTCATTACTCTTACTGGAACAATCTCCCTGGCACGAAACTCTCTTCCCCAGAGCGACTCCTCTGCCTACATTTCCGTCGCTAAGTTCGGGATCAAAAATCGTTACTGTTCCAGCTTGAGCTTTCCCATCTAAGCAAGCATCTATAATGATTTCAGCTCTTTCCGGAACATTGACATCCTCTGCTAAGATGGCTCGAAGCACTATGTCATCTTTTCCATGAAGCACCACTTCTTCGTCATTCACTCGCAGAATTTCATCTTTGAAGTTTAACTGGAATCCCTTGGAGCTCATGACATCCATTCCAATGATTACTTCGTCTTCGATGTCTGCCACTAATGCCCAATGTAGGAAGGTTGTGTTTCCCAAGGTCATTTCAACCTCTATTTCACCATGGACTTTCGCTGCTCCTCCTGTCGCTGTTCGCAGTTGCCATTTTGTTGGTTTTATCATTGTCTCTGAAACAATGTTGGGCCTTATTACTCTTTTCGTCGCACCAGTATCCAGCAGCATTGCAAATTGCCTCCTATTAATAAGGCCATCTACGAAGACACTGTTAACGTGGTTGCGTAGCGAAGCGACATATGCGTTGGTAGTTGACACTTGTTTACTACAGGTCGACGATGGTCCCTTTACATAGGCTTTCTTTAGTTTTCCCGGCGAGGAAGTCTGGACTCCGTTGCTCTCCTGCCAACGACTCTGGACATGTCCTACCTTACGACACTTCCGACATCTCAGTAGTCTTTTTTCGGTAAGGACTTCTTCTATTATCTTTCTTACAGAGGCTTCATGGTTTCCGCCATCTTCGGATTCTCCATCAACGATTCGTACTCTGGCTTGACCTCTGCAGGTATTTTTCGCAGCCTCGAATTCTAGAGCTCGGGCCAGTGCATCCACTAATTATCTCGGTCGAGCTAGGGTCAATGCTTGTCTGGCTTCGTGGTCCTGAAGTCCATCCAAAAATACTTGCACTGCTAACCTTTCTATTACATTTTCCGGTGTGGCTGGATAGGCAAGGCGAACCAGACGGGCAATATCGGCTTCAAACTCTTGTAGCGATTCATTAGATTTCTGATGACGATTTTTTAGTTGGGAGTGGTACACGTGCTCCAAATGGGTCTGTCCATACCTCAGCTCTAAGTGCTTAACCAGTTGTTCGTAGTCTTCTTGCTCAGAGGCATTCAAGGTTTGTAAAATATCTGTAGCGTCCCCTCTTAAGGCAAGGGTTAATGCTATTGCTTTCTCCTCTGCCGATCATCCGTTTAGCTTAGCTGCAGCCTCGAATTGGCGACGATAATTAGTCCATGATGATTTTCCATCAAACTGGGGAGGTTTCATTTTGTGTCTTGTCCCCTCGAGGCCAATTTTTGAATCCACTACTTCTGGACTGTTTTTGCTTACGGTTTTTGATTGATTTTCTCCCCTTTGTATAGTGACTACCTGTTCTTTTATTTTGCTGATCTCACCCTCCATTATATGCTTTAGCTCTTCTATCCGCGTTTCATTTTTGCCTGACTCTTCAAACATTTTCTGCTTTAGCTCTTCTATCCGCGTTTCACTTTTGGCTGACTCTTCGACCATTGTTTGCCTTAGCTCTTCCATCCGAGCCTCATTCTCGAATATTTTCTCTTTCAGCATTTCTGAGTTTTTCTTTACCATGTTTTTCAAATTTTCTTCTAGAGATTTAGAATTTTCTGCTAATTTATCTTCTAACGCCTCTTTCAGGTTTTTATAATTTTCTATTAATTTGTCTTCCAAGGTTCTAGTATTTTCTTGCAATTTGTCTTCTAACGCCTCTTTCATGATGTGAGAATTATCTTGTAATGTTTGTAGTTTATCTTCTAAGGACTTAGAATTTTCTAACAATTTATCTTCTAAGGCCTCTTTCAATTTTTTCGAATTTTCTTCCATTTGTTTTAATAGCATGCTCATGTCCCCAGTACCAGAAACTTCAAACAAATAAGTATCAGGATCATTACCTTCATTTATTAGGGCATCTCGTAGCCCCACTAATTTCTAAATCCCTTTCCTCAAGTTCTTTTTTTAAGTCCGTCACTTTCAATTGGTCCAAACTCACTCACTGTTTTAAACATTGTCCGTCTATTTATTTTTCACTTCTAAAGTTCCACAAATACACCGCACACCTGTCACCACTGTAATATTTTTATTTTCACACTCGGGTTCCGTTCATTTCTTGGATTTATTTAAAAACACAGTCCAACTCACTATAATTTATTTCTACTACTTTAACATAATTTATATTCACAGAAACTACTATTTACATTTTATCTTAACTATTCAAACGACCGACGAAAACTGAATCCTCCTATCGCTAGCTCTTCTTATTCATACATTTATCTTGGAATTGTCTGGTACGTCCACGAACCATCGGGAAATTCCATCACGTTCTGAAAGCTTTAAAGGAATTCCCAGTAACGGCAGCGGTCCGCCGGTTGAGAGACAAATATTTCGGGTTCCCAGAATTTATCGGAATAATGTCCCTTCCATGAACTGGTTGATGGCCGATTGCACCAGCGGTCGGATGAATTCTCGTAACAATATTTATTTTTTCATAAAACTATTCGATTTGAAATTAACAAACAAAATGTAAATCATTATGTAGCGGTTCGAAAAAAATTATTTTAGAAAAATAATCTATTGGGCCACTTTCAAATACAATCAAATATTTAAAATAGTTGATAACAAATATGTTTCAAACTACCGTATGTGTTAATGAATGAACTATGGAATCTAATTAAAAAGTTATTTAACGGATGCAACTCAATTGAAAACACACCGTCGTACATTTTTTATAGCAAATGTTGAAAATGCCTGCCTTGCAATGCAATACATGCATATATTCCACGCATCATTGCGCCTGAATTACTTCTTAACATCCCATAATAACATCACAAGATGCCGTTATGGGATTTCTCAGACCTCCAATATCCTGTACTCTGTGGTGTAAACTAATTAAATCAGATGATCCCCATATATTGATCTAGGGATCAAGTCAGCCAAAGATAAGGCCCATTTCTTCCTATCTAACGGTTTTCATAGGTAAGATTTAGATACCTACACACATTTAAGAGTGTTGGAGTAGTATAATGCATGTAATACGTCTCTTCTAGTTCGCATAGGTAAATGTTCCAGTAGAGGAGGCAATTATTCTTATAAAAAATGAAAATGTGGCAAATTAATTGTTTGTCAACAATTCCTATCCAAACGTTATTGATGTCTAGATTCTGTCCTTGAATGTGATTTATCGTCAGCCCATACATGCCTGTTACGAAAGTTTTAAATTGCATGTCTTGAGAAACTAGCTTCTTCCGAAAAGATATTTTCTGAGTAAAACAAGGGACCATCTGTATTCATTCGATTAAATCATTGTAAAAGGTAAGGATATAATTACTGTTCTTTAATACCCTCCATACAGTTGGTGCATCAGTATTTAATTTCGCTACTATTTGCATGGTACTTGCTTCAAGTTGCGCTTCAATAATATCAAGTATCAAAACTTCTTTTGGCGAAAATTCCAAGTTCATGTAGCCTTTGCTGAAGCCTGGTAAACGTGCTGTGATGATTAGGATATGCTTGTGTATAAAGACGACAAGTTTTCAAGGAATTTCCTTTTGTACGCCCATACATAAAACGCATATCTGCCATTACTGCATTCATGAATTTACTGTCCTATTGTTTAATTAAACCTCTTATTAATGCCCAATTAATTAACAAGGGGAGGGAGAGAACAGGTACATCTTGAACAATGATATGAAAGTGTGCCGTTTTTTAGTCGGAATGGTGCCCATTTCCTTAAATTGTTAAATGAATAATTTGTGATTTCTGAATGAAAGAGCATTCAATACTTGCATTGTTACCATACAAGTGTAAAAGTAACAACCATAAATTACGTTTTACATGAAAGTATAGAATGATTTAATGTATAAGAAATTGATGCCCAAACGGTGCTCTGTCCTAATGAAAAAATAGGTTTTCTTCGTCTAGCAACAAAGTTACATCTTGATCTATTTGGTTTTCTAAAGATTCGGTTATAAGAGGATTTCTCACATTTTCTAATAAGTCCAAATTCAATTCCTCAGTTAAATTTTCTTACACGAATAAAGGGCTAATAATTTTATTTTCGAAAATTCCTGCCTATACGTGGATTTTTTGAGGATGTTTTAATAAACTTAGGGTCAGCGTTTGCCCTTTGAGTCATTAATTCGCAGAATTCTAACCTTCTGTCATAATCATCCTCAGCGAGCTGTTGTAAAAGCTGTATATTATAGGGAAAAATTTATTTAGGCGTAGCTTTTTATGCACAGAGCCGACGGAAATATTTGTTAACCTGGAGACTTTTGGTATTGATGTTTAAAGATCCATGGCAAAATGAACTAAAATCTCAACCTGTGCAATTTCAGTTAAAACTCTACCATTCTTGACAATTTTATTGCACACGCTTCTTGAAATTTATGAACTAAATCCAACACATACTGATGCCTAATATTTTTATCGGGATGTTTTTGATGAAAATCTTGAGCAGTTCTGCTTGCACAGCGTTGTTCTTCCCCATAAATAAATACTGTTTCAATTCTTTCTTGTAAAGAATAAACCATTGTCGAAATTTTATGGTCAGTATACAACGAAACAACAACTAATAATAAATTGTTTACATTTACAGTCCCAAATATCGATCACAAAAACATTTAAGCATTTTTTAAATACATGTCAAAATTATAAAATTTTTAGGGTTTCTATGTCATTACCTCGTAAAAAATAATCTGATTTAAAAAATTATGTGTCAAAATATTGGCAAAAAGAGGTCTTTAAAAAGAGGTATCACATGATACCCTTTGTATTTAAACTTGTCGAAGTGATATTCACCTCCGCTTTTTGATGGAAACTGCAAGGTGACCGATACGTGTAAAATGTTTCCCCCAGTAAATATAAATTACCGTGTTTTTTGTTCTTTTCTTTTAAAGATATTTTTGGGGTAGCTAGTTTTCAAATGAAAGACCTTTATTTTGCTGTTAAGTTAGTCAGAAAATTGAAAATTCATTGATTAATGAATACAATTTGATCAGCCTTGAGATCCACCTTCAGTTCATTTTGAACGACACATGTCATTAGTTATTTTTATTTATTTATTTACTGTTCAAACAGATTTACACCCAACTACAGAACAGGCTTATAATGGGGGAAGTTTTGTAAACATCAAAAACAGAAAATTTGTCGAGTTATTCTATATTTATGCAACTTTTCATGTTTAATCACAATCATTCTTATAATTTATTTTCAATTTATAAAATTATTTTCTATTTGAAGGCCACGGCCATCATTTCTGCCTTTTAATACAGGGTGTTGGAATAACATTTTCTAGCACCATGCCACATGGCGTGAAAAACCAAATTGCGGATTTTTCTAATTTTTTTCTTTGTAATTTTTTACATAAACTAATTATTTTAAACATGAAAGCCACACCCGATACTTATGCCTTTTGTTACATGGTCTTGGAATAACATCCTTTAGCCCTATATCAAATGGCATAAAAGACAAAATGGTGACATTTGCATTTCCTTTTTTGCATGTATATAACTTCCAGCTTCGGCTCGGTCACGACCAACAGTTATGTCAATTAAATTATTACGTTTGAGTCATCATAAACATTATATGATTCAAAAGCCAGAAGGAACAAAATTGTGGCATAATTTACATGTTTTCCTGCAGTTTTACTATTTTTTTCTATAGGTTTACCATTTGTTTAGTATGAAGGCCACACCCGACGCTTACCCCCTTTTCCATAACCGCTTGTTACATTTTAAAGTTATTATCGCACATAATTCCATTGACAAGAAAATGAAAAACGTTTGTCACAAAATTTTCCGGTTCTTAACCTTAATTGGCTATTCCAAACCAAACCTTATGGCATTTTTTGTATGGACTACCCACTAAGTCAACTTTCATTATTCCCATTGCCAGAATCGAGAAAATCACAGCATATTATTAATCACGATCTCGGCCTCATCTCAACCCTTTGGCCACATGCTTATCGTATTTTAATGCTTGGTTGCATCACACAAGTCGTTTAGTCAACAAGCCAGAAGCCAAAAAATTGGTCGAAAACATGTTTTTTAGAAAATGGAAAACGATTTTTCCTATGTTCCCCACAAGATGCTCGAATACCACCACGCACGTGCTCAAATCTGTTTATGCATGTTAATTAGTTGTTGTCGAATTTCGTACTAGAATGTACTCTGCAAGTACATTCTTGATGGCATCACAAACTTCTGGTACCTATAAAGCGACAAATTGTAGTTTTTGGATCGCTAAATAAGTAAGAGAGGCTGGAGAATGATTCGCTTGTACATGAAAGTCTTAACGTTATTTCTAGTCTTAGTTTAGCTGATAATGCGTCACGCATATTTGTCCACTGTTTTTTAATAAAAGGTTGCACTTTATCAAACAAAACGTCAAACTGTTCTGGATTAAGCCGAAAAAAAAATTGAATAACGAAGTATCTTGATTTGTTAATTTGTGACAAAGCTAATAAAAAACACCTTTATTCTTTTTTGTTGCAGTTTTCTTGTTATTAATTTAACCAATATGGCACTAATAACAGAAAACCTTGTTCTACCAAAACCATATTTATATGAAAGCACATGATACTACTTTAAGGAGGCACTTTACTTGGCGTAGCGTATTGGTGTTTGTATGGCTATATTCGTCCAAATATTTTATGTATTCGCAAATATTCCAAACGTGCCATCCACACATATGGCAAAACACTCAAACATGCCAACTGTGTTTGAATACATGAATGCGTTGACAGCAACAGCAGCTTATTTTTACCATGCTTCTTGTTATCATTACATGATATATCTAGATAACTACGAAGTTATTGAAAAACCATCGCGAAGATCCGCAATGTGCACGGTTGTTCCATATTATTTTTAATATCTATCAAATGCAATCATGAAATTAATAGGAACAAACTCCAAAAACACCACATTAGTTGACTCCTTTGATGTGTATTGAAAACCGACAAGTAGACGCTAAGGCGTATTTGCTCTTAGCGGTATTCGACTAATTTGTTCAAATAAAGCAAAAATAGTGCGGCCTTTAAGCATATAATTTTCGAGAGGTAAGTCACGAATGCTCTTCACGCAAGACATTTCTGGCACAATTTCTCGCACTGTGTTTATGAACCTTTATGGTAGAAAATGCCTGGTTGAAAATGTCTGACAAGTAGTTGTCAAAATTATTTTATTATTAACGGTGTAACTTTTATTAAGTCTGTAAATTATAATTAGCAAAAGCGAATCTATTACTATTTTAATGACGGCTCCACACTATTGCCACCAGCTCACGACAGGAACTCATCCATGGGTTCATTCTTTTTTACACGGGAAACTTGCCGTGGACTCTTAGAGCATATACTTTTTCTTTTTTAATTAAACAATTTCAATTTTTTTGCTTATTTTTATATAATGGATGTTTTGCATTCGAAAAACCTCTTCTGGGTGATATTGTCCAAAAATGCTAACTCTACGTCATTACTCCGAGTAGGCTGGGATGTCATTTTACTTGATGACAATTGATACGAGGACGAGAATGTGGATACGTTGGCGTGAACAAAATGTGAACGCTTTGTCCCGGTACAAAATACCAACTCGGAAGGGAAGACACACAAGAAGAACACCTTTACGTTCACGCCTCTTCGCGGCATAATATTTTTGTTATTAGAAAGGTTTATAAATTATTTTCACATGAAACCCCAACTGAATTCGTTAAAATGATTGAAGTGAAATTTTAAAGAACTTGTTGGTATTAAAGATGAAGTGAAAAAGTGAGTATGGAAATTCATTTTCTACAGTAGAGAAGCGGTTGTATATGCCTTGCTGAAAATCGCCATATCTGCTAATGTCGGCATTGACTTAATCACGAATCGCAAAAAAAACAAAAAATAACCATCCTTATTATATTCAATTAACACTGAATTGATTCGGCCGATACTTAGTGGAAATGCATTATAATAATTAACTGATACTGCAATCGCAATTTCCACAATTTACGTGTTTTAAAAACTGTCCGACGGGTTTCGACTAGGTTTTGTCAAAGAACTAGACTAACTGGGTATTTCTTGAAGAAGTTATATTTCTATTCGGCGAGTTGTATAATTTAAAGTTAAATAATCCTTTTTAAAATTAAGTACCTGGTAATTATACCACTCGCCGAATATAAATACAACTTCTTTACGAAATACCCAGTTAGGCTACTCCCTTGACAAAGACATTAGTCGAAACGAGTAGGACAGTTTTCAAAAAACGTAAATTGTGGAAATTGCGATTTTAGTATCAGTTAATTATTCAATTAATACATCAACTAAGTGATTTTACTAAAAAATCTTGTGAAACATAACCATTATTCTTACGACACCAACAATCCACATATGTTTAGGCCACATGATCGTGGTCTTTGATTGTATGGGGTGTAATCGTAGATTTGAATCATTTGTGATATTATTTTTTAAATCAACACATAAATTTTAATAATTATCTTCGTTTCCTGAAAAACCATTTTCTTGAATTTCCGGACAATTTGAACAATCCATTCGGAGAGTATATTTCTTTTTGTGGCGATATGCAAGTAACTCCCCACATCAAGAGACAATGAGGAAATACGAATAAGGTATGCCTTTTGCTCCATTCAATAAGTGTTATAACACCAATGCTTGTTTATTGCAACGATCAGAAATATGTATTTAACAGCGTGGAGAATAAATTGAAAATATAATTTCAGCTGTTGTTTGTTTACTATCAATTTTGTTTCATAGTTTAGCAATTAAATGGTGTGTACTTGGTTTTTCCTCAACTGGGAAGAAATATACCTAATTTATTCCTGTATTGCAATACATTAATTTAATTAATTAATGTTTACAACTTGTCAGGCATTTTCAGCTAGCCGCCAACGGCAATAAGTTGAAAGTATAACTTTGGGAGCGATATCACTTTTCCCAAGAAAAAATTAGATTGATAAAAACGGATTGATCATTGAAATTATTAAGCATTTTTGTCTGACGTAGGTAGTATCAAGTGATTTGATAATATTGGTATTTTGTAATTGTGAATTATCAGCTTTTAATTTTGTGATGACTGGTAATTAAAGAAGTGTTGGTACTCGATTGAACAACTACACATTCTAAAATGTGTCCTTTAATGTATCTTATTAGGTGGAAAACATCATAGTAGTGAACCAATATTTCACACAGATGTCTAAAAATTTATACTCCATAAACTTTTATTAAACTCAAAATTTCCCTAATTTAATCATTATCAGAAAATAAGCTATAGACGTACGAGCCCGAGATCGTAAACGTTTGCATGTAATTTAATTTCAGGTCTCAAAACGCCGAAATTTACCCCCTGCACTCCCATTTCGGTCCCCATTGAAGCGTTCTCATTGGTCAGTTGCCAACGCCTCCCCATTGAAGGCTCTCATTGGTTAATTACCATGCGCTCAAGTGCGCCAGGCTCTCATTAGTCAATTGTCACGTGCTCTGTTCAAACGTGCCAAATTCCAACTATCGCGCTGACGGGGATCTATCATTTCCCAGAAAATAATTTACATGGTGTCATCTGTTAGCGGGCGTCGTATTTTTATTAGAAAAAACCGTGGCAGTCATCAATTAGTAGGTATATATGCCAACAAGGCGACTTGAAATAAACTTTGTGGCAGTTGATAGTATATTGAACGAAATATGTTTAAGACCGTCAAAACATAGCGTCGGGGACAAAAATGCCATCAAGCGGCAGCTGTGAGAATTACCTGAATAAATTGTTACTCTCTGAGGGAATTGAACATGGGTTGAACGTTTCCACGTCGAATCCTCAACCATGCGAGCCAGCGAGACTTAGTATATAATCACTTCGTAGAGCTAGTGCTCACCGACGGTTCGTATTACTTCATTTGCTGGTCGTGTCGGTCACCTCGCTCCCTCATATAAAAGACTGTCAGGAGTTGGTGGCGCCGTATCGTCGGGCAAAACAGTGTGATACACAATCTCCAGCACATCGAACATGGTGGGCGGTGCTCGATGTAGTAAGACAAATTCAGAGTGTCTCAGATAAAAAGTAACATGGTGTCTCTGAAAACATGTTCCTTAAACAGAGCATAGAAAAAATACAGGTCTTTAATAATATAAATAGCAAAACCGTGGGCACGGTCCAACACCCGCAGCCAAAAGGCTATTAACTAAAAAATGTTGGAGAAAATTGGCTGGGAATCCGTTAAAACAGAAACGGTGACATCCAAACACGATGCGAGCAACCAGGAGCAGCGGTTAACTTACAGTAGTGTTGCGGGAGATTTTGTCTGTCATTAATATGGTATTTAGTGCATGTGTTTTCCATGGAGAAAAGGCATCCAGAAAGAGTCGAGTTGAAGAGAAAAGTATATTGCTAAAAAATACTGCTAATATAAAATGTATGTAACTGCGGAAACTCCATCATTCCAGATATGGAAAGTGTGTGAATGCTGTCACAGAGGGTTTCCAAATAGAGGGCGTTAGCCTCGCGGCAGATGCTATGTTCTGCGTGGTGAACTCTTGATATAGTTACGAAAATTAAAAAAAAACTTGTGGTTCATAAGTACCTATTACTATCTTTCTTTTCGTTGTTACCTTACGTCATACTGTGGAACACACTTGTGTTCTGTTGAAAATGTGTTGGAACTAAACATTCTGCTGTGATTCCAAATCATCAACCAAATGGAACGACATTGGGTTTAATGACATTTTGTACCGTGATCCCATATTATTTGGTGTTTTCTGCCACATTCTTGCCATTTTCCCTTCAATCATTTATTATTCACGTCACATTTCCTCCGTTTTTGATTGCGACTATCATTTCGATAGCACCGATGATGGACGTCCTTACCAGTCTGTGCCTAGTAGTGTTTCCATATAATACACCCTTGGTGGCAGATCTGCCAACATGTAGTCTCACCCCGTGAAGATATTTTTCGTCTATGTTATTTTTCTCGGCCAATGCCATTGGTTTTGTTCCCCACTACCATTTCGATGACACTCTGCTGACCAAACATAGCCGTGTAAGTATGATGGCGTAAGCACGGTGGTCCATTACTCCGTAAAGATGTTTTCCTCGACTAATGAATTACAGAATGGGCTATATATGTCCAGCGGTTGATGTCAGATGTCGTATATTTATTTACCTAGATCTCGGAAAAACATGTATGTCTTCTTATGACATTAATGAAAAAATCTCTAGATTGCCTGGATTATTACTTAGACAATGGCTTCTTTGCATTTGTTTACAAACTTGTCACTGTTAGATCTCGGAAAACCCCACATGAGTGACTTGGTTCGGGAATGATATTGGCTTTCATATTATACTGATTGTTTAGTTTTCGGCTGTCGAATGGGAGATATACTTTTGTTATTAAGGTTTGAAATTTAAGACTAATATATTCACCTATTTTACCTATATTTATTTTCCTCAGTCGAATAAACAACAAGATGTATTCATTATTTTTAATCTAATTGTGAGATAATAATATCCAGTTTTTCTGCCGGTAGCCATCTCCGAGGCATTAATGTTTACTTCCAAGTTTTTGATCTTTTGAAAGCGTCCAATTTTATCCCAATAGTGTGAAATTTTCCATTTTTCACAATATTTCATCGTGAACGTTCTGGTAGACGCACGTTTTTTTATATAGGTTCCAGAATGTTATATAAACCTTCAGCAATTGTATAATGTTATCTACTGTTGTGAAACTATATTATTATTGGCAATGATGTTTGTTTCGAACACCACTCTGGTATATTTAGATAACAGACCCGATGAATAATAATTTATTTGTTACTAGGTGAAATAATTCCTACAAGTATTTGTTTCCTTGTTATCTGGTTTCCTGATAAGAGGGACATGGTTGTGTGCTATATAGGAAAAATCTATTGTCACGGAGACAATAAGGGTATGACTTTATTAGGGTATTCTGATTTTTAATTTCGACAGTTTTGCTGTTATTTTTTTTATACGGGTGGTTTATAGTGAAATCTAATACTATGAAAAATATAATTGCTTCTATTTGACTGAAATAAAATCGAAATTAGATAAATATACTTTTTTATTAAATATACAGGGTGTAAATGAATAAGTGCAAAAGATTTCAAGATGTGCTTCCTCGAGTCATTTTATGATGAAAAGTTCCTATCAACATATGTGCGCAAACGCTTCGTTACCGATGTAAAAGGTGTTGAAATCTTCAGCTTTTTTCGCTTTTTTTCTTCTGACAACTAAAGTTTTCGAGATATGAGGTCTTCATAATAAGATCACCGAAACGGCAATGGAAATCTACAGGGTAGTACTTTTTCTGGGATCACTTTTCCTTTCTGCCCCTTCCTACACCTTTTTTTAGTACGCCACTGGCAATTGACAAAAGTTGTGAATGACTCATTTATGAATTTGCAATATTTTTTATTTCTGGTGTTCTTTTTGGATCTGCCATTGTTTTTGTGTAAAAGAATGATCAAAATCAAGTGTACCGTAGAAAGAAACAATCCTTCTGTGATGCAATATGCTATTATTATTTTAAAATCATTAAAAAAATAAGTTTAACTAACTTTGAAAACGAAAAGATCAAATTAAGTGCTCAAAATAGCCACACCATAGAGAATCTTGAATCACTCTACAAGAAAAAATAATGTGGTTTCTTAAGTCTCACTATAAACCAAAGTTTTTAAATGTCCCAAGTTGAAAACACTATCGGATTTAAATCAGATGAACGAGCTGGCCAAAATTGAGATTCACCTCGATCTATCCAGCGATCTGGATATGTTTCTGACACCTATAGACCCGCTCTGACATCTAAAGGAATCGGATCAAGTAGAACTGGCAGCTCTTTGCATAGAAACTGAGTGTATGTATCTCTATTTAATGTAGGTGGGAGGATTTTCTTCCGCCCATATGTGGTTGAGGTGGCTTCCCTAGAAAAACTTGCTTTGTCCGTGAATGAAATATGCTAAAAAAATTGTGGGTGTTGCCTAAGCATATCAAAAGAGGGGTTAGGAACATCACGAGGTAACAGTGCCTGGACTCGTTGTAGATGATATGGATATAACTGTTGCTCCTTTAAGATGGCAAATACCGTCATATGATCAACATGTAGCTGTAGAGCAATTTTCCTGGTGCTGGTATCGGGTTGCTCGTCAATTAAATTAAGTACAGCTTCTTCTAATTCTAGTGTTCTAATATCCTAGTGGCGACAACAATCATGTTTGTTAGGTTTGAAACTACCTGTTTCTGTTAGTCGTTGATGAAGCCGTCCAAATAAAGTGTGATGAAAAGGCTACACGTTGAGGATACATTGCAGTATATCTTCTCGATGCTTTTAAGGAATTAGATGAATCTTAGACGAAATGCATGTCAGCTATTTCTGCGTTTGAATGAACCGCCATTTTGGAGAAAATTCGCGATTCACGCGCAACTATCACTGTGTGTCAGTAAAAATCAATAATAATCAGCAATTACGTTAGAGTTGTCAATAAGAGGAATCAATATGACAGCTGCTTCATAGATAAATAAATAACAGGATTGTTTGTTTCTATGGTGCAAATAAAATTAATCATTTTTTACAAGCAAGAAATAAAAAAGACTGCAAATTCATAAGAAATTCATTTACAATTTTTGTCAATCGCCAGTGGCGTACTAAAAACACGTGACCCCAGAAAAAGTACTACCTTGTAGATTTTCATGACCGTTTCTGTGATCCTAATATAAACACTTCATACAGGCATTAATGCTCCAACATTGAACTAACTATCTCAAAACTTTAGGAGTCAGAAAAAAAAAACAGAAAAAATCCGAAGATTTCAACAACTTGTACATCGGTAACGAAGCGTTTGCGTTTGCGTTTGTTCATAGAAACTTTTCGTCATAAAATGACTCGAGGAAGCACATCTTGAAATCTTTCGCACTTATTCATTTACACCTTGCCTTTATCATACCTTGAAACATTGAGACAAATATTATTTTTTAACGGTTTTATATATTATCATGAAACGTTACCATAAAAGAACGAACATTTTCTTCCAAGCTGTCTTTGCTTTGGTTTTCGTATTTTTTATCTTTAACAAGCTTATTTGTACCACAGATAAGGGGCAGAAAATTAATACGGGCCAAAGTTGTTAAAAGACGGTACAATATCTCACATTGTGGACGACCCCATCAGTTGTATATTTAGAAGCAATTTCTTGAATTCCTACTGTTTTGCTAACATCATTTCTACTGTCCAACGGTAACATAACGTAGCTAGGCTATCGATCAATCAGACATGGTAAAGTATGTTGTTTGTTAGATTCCTGCTATCCTGTTGCAATCGTTCAACATCACTAATTCATATTCTGTTCAATTCATTACCATTATTACAATACCTACCCATTAGGAGCTTTCCTTGAATTCCTGGTATCCTTTACCTGGTTTCACGTATTTCATTCTCACTATACCGTTCTTGTCATTGAATTTTCCAATATCCCACTTGATTACCAACGGCCAACAGAATTCAGCCGTTAGGACCTTTCCTTAAGTGCCTATTATCTCGTTTTTGACTTTCAACCTTTCAGTCTTCCACGTCACAACCAACGGTCAACGGATTCAGCTGTTAGGATCGTTCCCTGATTTCCTTGTATACCGTTCTTGACATAAATTTTTCCAGTCTCGCACATGAATACTAACGATCAACGGAAACCATCCGTTAGGACCGTTCCTTGAAATCGTGGTATACCGTTCTTAGCATTCAATCTTCCAGTCTCCCAAGTGATAACAAATGGCCAACATAATCTGGCCATTAGGACCTTTCCTTGAATTCCTGGTATCCCGTTTTTGCCATTCAACCTTTCAGTCTCCCAAGTGATAACGAACGGCCTATAAAATCCACCCAATCGCCAATGGCAATTTTCATCTAAATCAAGTCGCCCAACCGTTGTGAAGTAAGTATTTTGAATCAAATTAGACGCTCGATCGGTCTTATCGTGCAATGAATTTATCAACTAAGGGATTAAGTTTCTGTATTTGATGTGTCTGTCGGTGTGACAAAGGGCAATAAGAGAGAGACATTGTAGGCATTTCAACACCTGTTGCTGGCATGTGATCTACTGACACCGGTTTGAGCTGACCGATGAGAGTTGGGAGTTTACCATTTCTGTTGTTCTTGTCCAATATTTCAATGTAAAATTGACAAAATAACCATTAATTTTATGTGAATTTTTCATATAACGATATATTTCTGTTCTATTCATAACATTTCCTCATTTTTTGCATAGTAATTTTCGGCGGTCATATGCAAATTGCCATTTTTTTTTAAATCATCATAACTATCCCAAGAGTTCACGTGGTAAGGTATTCAATCCCTTGTGTTTTCACCACGCATAATATAGCATCTGTCGCACAGCTGATGTCCTGTATTTGAAAACCCTCTTTCCATATCTGGACAGTGTGATAGTATATGGTAGAATGTTACCTACATTTTATGTTAGCACTATTTCAATTCTCTCTCTCTCTCTCTCTACTATTTATACTATGAACATTCTGTATTTTTTTCTACACTCTGTTTAAGGAACATCTTTTTATCTGAGACACTATGCATTTGCTTTTCTATTACATATATACGTCACTGTGTATAAGTTTTACTACACATTTGTGACATAATGTTGTGAACGCACCTTATCTAACGGAGAGAACCGTCGCGTCGGTACGCAGTAACTCTTCGAAATTATTATATACCAAGTCTCACTGGCACGTATGTTAGAGGATTCGGAGTGGAAACGTTCAACCGATGTTCGATTCCCTCAGAAAAACAACAAATTTTTCAGGTACTACGTTTTGGCGGTCTTAAACATACTAGTGGTCGCCCAGTGGTCGAAATTCGACACTATTTCATCAAATTGTGAAAATTATTGAGGTTCGTTTATTAAAAGTATATGTCTATCAGAAATAAAATGGAGGAGACACCGGAGAAGAAGACGTCATGAAATCCCCCCGCCCAATTCGTTCATGTCATATTGACAAATCTATTGAAATATAAAAAGTATATGAGAATTTGATCAAATATAGGCATTCCAAATAATTTTGAAAAATGCGTGACCCCCCAGTTTTTGCTGGGATTGCACTTTGTAACCTAAAAGTTTTCGTTATTTGCAGTTTCAATCGAGTTCATAAAATAATATATATATATATATATATATATATATATATATATATATATATATATATATATATATATATATATATATATATATATATAAATTTAGCTGTAGTATAAAGTGAGGGCCTACTGTAGAGCACATGATGTGAGAACCGGCAGAAGGAATAAAAATTAAGGGAATTTTTTATCCAGCAAATATTAATTCTAAAATAGCCTCAATTTTCTCACTAATATACGCACAAAAAATGTAAGATAAAATTTTTTGTTCCCTAAATATATTAAAACGAAGTGAGAACCTTATAACTATTCAACTCAGACCCAACAATAATTTTAATGTACTACTAACATTCTGAGGACAGTATATAACTTGGACCTACCAAAGCGAGAGCTACGCATAGTTGCAACATTTAAGTAGTTATGTATATTGTGGCGATAACGTCCTATAAATCTACGCATGAAGTGAGGTCCATAGATTTTTATTCCGGCAAATTCACAGTTGTTTTGACTAGTCGTTATATGTTTACGTTTTTTTATATTGTGGCGATTCAGGGTCAGACGTTCTGACTCAGAACGGTGCGTTTGAAATAAATTCATTTAAACATAAGATGTTTTTGCTCAATTAATATCTCATTAAAGTAATAATTTCTTGGATATGCTTCATACAATATACAGTTTGAGCCATAAATATAGCTAGAGAAGACATATATTGTTTTTTCCCATTAATGAGTCACCCTATATGAACCATTCGTACTGCAATTTTAATAAGACAATAAACAGATATATGATCCGTCTCTTGATACTCAATAGGATGTTAAACTCATTGCAAAAAGTATACATATTGAAAAAAAGTAGTTTTTTATACTATCTTGTAATTTTAAATTCTCTCCGTCAACTTTGGATGTTATAACATTGCTACGTTAACAAATGTTCAGTGTTATTATATTGTTAAAATTGTATGACAAGTTTTCGAGATATAGGGTGTTAAACATCGGAAATGTTTCCAATTTCTTATCAGATTACTCATAGCAGACATGTATTATTTCCGTACATTGCTGGAAAGATAATTTTCGCATTATTTGACAAAAATATTAAATAAAACAATTACAATTAATTATCTTTGATTACAGTGTGTTTCCAATATATGTAACATGTTTTTCAGAAAACCCATTTTTTATTACAACGATGAATAGATAAGATGTAATCGCACAATTAATAAGTAATGAGTTCTTGGATGTGTTCATATTTTATACAGTGTAAGTCGTAAATATGGCTATAGTCGGGATATACCATTTTTTACCATTAATGAGTAACCCTGTATAAACTACAATACTTTAATTTGTACAATTTTTGCAAACCTGTAGAATTTAGTGTGACGAGTCGTTGATTTCTATAATTTAATATAAACATTCCAGGACGCATGGTTTATACAGGGTTACCTATTAATGGAATAAATAATAGATGCCCCCTTTAGCAATATTTACAACTTACACTGTATAATGTATGAATACGTCCAAAAATTAATTTCTTTGTCACTATATTAACTGAGCAATTAGATCTTCTTATGTATTCAACATTATAATTAAAAAATGAGTTTTCTAAAAAACGTTACGTATATGAGAAACACCCTGTAATAAAAAATAATTAATAGTATTTTTTTGTCGAATATTTATGTCAAACAATGTGCAAACCACGTCTTCTGCAATAAAGGGAAATAAAACACATCTATTATGAGAAATCTGATGCGATAAAGGTGACATTTCTGAAGTTTAACACTCTATATCTCGAAAACTAGTCATACAATTTTAATAATATTCTGCTCAGTAAAAAACACTGAACATTTGTTAACGTAAAAATGTAATAACATTCAAAGGTGACGGAGAGAATCGAAAACTACGGGATAGTATAAAAAAATACATTTTCTCAGTATGTATAGTTTTTGCATTCAGCTAAACATCCCGTTGAGTATAAAGAGACGGATAATATATTTATTTAATGTCTTATTAAAATTTCAGCACGAATGGTATGGACAGGGTGAGTCATTAATAGGAAAAAATAATATATGCATTCTCTAGCTATATTTATGGCTCACACTGTATATTATATGAAGCACTTCCAAGAAATTATTAATTTAACGAGATATTAATTGTGCAATAAAAAAATATTTTTTCAAAAATCACATGTTACGTATTTTTTAAATACCCTATAATCCACCAAAATTATGACAATTGTTTTCTGAAATATTTATGCCCAATAATGTACAAACCACAATTTCTCCAATAACCGGAAATAAAGCACGTCTATCATTGGAAATACCATATCAAAAAGCGGCATTTTCGATGTTTAACACTCTGTATCTCGAACACTAGTCATAGAATCTGTTTGAGCCCACGGACTCTTTAATCAGAACGTGAACTTCTACAACATACCAAAATTGCAAACAATTTGACGGAAGTCCATTTTTCCATAAGAAAGGTGTCTGGTCCTTTAAAGAAGCAACTTCCAGACCATATAATAGTGATTTCTATAGTTGAACAGATTTGAAAAAAAGGAGAAACAACATCAAGAAGAAATCGAGCAAAGGTTAGTGAAATCTTTTGATGAAAAACGTAAAATAGAATTAGAAAACCTTTTAACTAATATTGATAAACAATTAATGCAAATAGTAGCACAAGTTAATGAAACAGTTAATGAAAGAATGCAAATAGTTGAGTCAGACATAAAAGAGATAAACGATGACATTAAGACCATAAAAAATACCATGGATACTCTTGAAACCAAAGTAGTTGACCTCGATTCCATCCAAAGCCAAGTAATATTTAAAATCAGTTCAATTCAAGACCAAGTCAGTTCCATTAAAAAAACAGTACAGTAAAGTACAAGATAAAATCATTGTCATCCAAAACAAGGTAGAAACAGAAATTAAAAAAATTCAACAGGACTTACAGCGAGAAAAATACCAAAACACCATTAGTATCAAAGGTACCGGTGTGGAAAGTAGATGACCTCGATTCCATCCAAAGCCAAGTAATATTTGAAATCAGTTCAATTCAAGACCAAGTCAGTTCCATTAAAAAACAGTACAGTAAAGTACAAGATAAAATCAGTGTCATCCAAAACAAAGTAGAAACAGAAATTAAAAAAATTCAACAGGACTTACAGCGAGAAAAATACCAAAACACCATTAGTATCAAAGGTTCGTTAGCAAATCGCTGACATTTGATGGCAGTTCATCTTGGCCCATGTATAAACAGCAATTGGAGGCCGTGGCTACAGCTAATGGATGGGATAACCAAGAAAAATCTACCTCTCTTGTAATTTCCTTAAAAGGTCCGGCCTTAGAAATCCTCCAAAGCATTCCAGTCGAGGCAATTTCGACAAGATCATCGCCATCCTGGACAAAAGATACGATATCAATCCCTGAGCCAAGTATACCAGGTGCAAATAAGTGAAAAAACGCAAAAATCCGGAGAGAGCTATCAAGAATTCGAAGCAGAGATCAGACGGTTAGTACACTTGTATTACCCAGACCTGCCCGAGGAAACGAAAGACCAATTGGTCACACAGAGTTTCATAAAGGGTATCAGGGATGTGGAAGTACAAAGAACTATAAGACTTAGTGGCATCAAGAAAAGTAATGAAGATTTACTTCGGGCAGTAGAGGCAGTCATGAATATGTCATGAATATGTCCAAACCGAGGGTGCGATCAGTTTCCTTCATCCAGGACGAACAAGAACCATCCTTCCAGGCAGTGTTGTTCGGAATCCATAAACTTCTAGAACGATCACAAAGAACTGACCACAGAGGAGCATGCTACCGGTGTGGACGGACAGGGCAGATTCAACCAGAAGTAGCCAAAACAACAACTTCACCAACCAGGGAAACTTAATCAGTCAGCATAAGTGGGCGAATGCTGACTAACCCTCCACCAGCCCCCAGAACAGTATCCATCGGGGATTTTGCCGATATAGCAGCAGCCTACTCATCAGGGGCACCATCAATGGCCGAGCAATTACCATCACCATCGACACCGGCGCCGCTGAGTCCATTGCCAAGTCCGGAGTTTTGAGGGCATCAGAAATCCGGCCCGTTACCAACTACATCCAGCTCAGAACAGTCACCGGTAAGTCCATGTCAATAGAGGGTGAGGCAAATCTAGTACTATAATTAGGGGACAACCGAATCCGGCATAGGGTCCTGGTAGCGAATATGAGGACGATTTCATACTGGAACACGTAGACCTAATCAGCCAGCATGGATTTATGTTCGACCCGAGATATGATGTTCTTCGGTTACTAACTGAGGAATTTGTATTGACACGTCCCGTCAACAGTTCAGCCACCTCCATAAAAATTGAGGCAAAATCCTCAACCAGAATTCCGGTCGAACGGAACAGATAATTGATTGGCAGCTAGAAAGCAATCCTGAGAGCTGCGTTGGAATGGTGGAGCCCGTATACTCGGCTCATGACTACTTAGTTGGACGGGCTATAAATAAAACCGGACGAAATATACCAATTAGAGTCCTGAATTTGCCCAACAATGACATTAGAATTGCTAATGGTCAAGATATAGCTTGTTTCGAGCCAGTAGAGACCATCATCAATGGCAAAGAAGTGTACCAGACATCAGTGAAGAAGACAGGTCCCAGTAAAGAGTTCCTACAACAGTTTGCTGACAATTTGACACACCTTACACCAGAGGAACAGAAGAAAGTAAAGCAATTTATCGCAAAGTACTGGCAAATTTTCAACAGGTAAGATAGAACCACCGGTCGCACCAAGATCATTCAGACACCGGAAAGGCTCAACCTATCAGAATACCACCTAGACGACTACCATTAGGGCAACAACAAACAGTTGAGGAAAACATCGAGTCCATTTTACAAAACGGAGTTATTGAGCCATCCATAACCCCATGGTCTGCTCCCGTCGTGCTAGTTAAAAAGAAGGATGGAACCACCCGATTTTGCGTGGATTACAGCAAGCTGAATAACTTCACGAAGAAAGAGATAGCTATCCACTACCCCGAATTGATGACACTCTGACCACACTAGCAGGCTCCCGTTGGTTCTCCACACTAGACCTAAAGAGTGGATATTGGCAGGTTGGTCTACACGAAAACGACAGAGAGAAGACAGTGTTCTCCACTAGTAAAGGGCTGTTTCAGTTCACGGTCATGCCCTTTGGGTTATGTAATGCTCCCGCAACATTCGAGAGGCTAATGGAGTATGTACTGAGCGGGTTAACATAGGGAACGTGCTTATTATACCTCGACGACATTCTGGTCATGGGTAAAACCAGAACTCCATTAACGCCAATCTGAGACTCAACCCGAAGAAGTGTTCCATGTTCCAAAAAAGTAGAGTTTTTGGGCCACGTTCTTTCCGAGTAAGGAATCCGCACCAACGAGGACAAGATAGAAGCCATCCGTGATTGGCCAGTCCCAAGAGAAGCATGAACTCCGAAGCTTCTTGGGCCTATGTTCCTACTTCAGGCGATTTGTTGAGGGATTTGGCACCATTGCCGCACCTCTACATTGGCAGACCACTGAGAAAGAGACCTTTCGTTGGAATCATGATTGCGAAATATCATTCAGAGACTGAAGGCAGCACTATGTTCCAGCCCAATCCTAGCCTTTCCTACACACTCCGGCAAGTTCATTTTAGACACCGACGCTAGCAACAGAGCTTTGGGGGCCGTCTTACCCCAGGTGCAAGATGGTGATCGAGTACTACAGCCGTGAATTCTCGAAACCGGAAAGAAATTATTGCGTCACCACAAAAGAACTTCTTGCAATAATAAGGGCTGTAGATCATTTCCATAAATACCTCTATGGTCGTCATTTCTTATCACGGACAGATCATGCCGCCCTCAAATGGCTACTAGACATGAAGACACCGGAAGAACAACTGGCAATACGATTTCAAGGTGGAACATCGTGCCGGCCGTTTGCACAATAATGCCGATGCCCTATCAAGAAGACCCTGTAGAGTAGAATGCGGACATTGTCTGAAGACCGAACAGCGAGAAGGTATCTCCATCAGACAGATCTTAGTGCAGGCCAATGAAGACTGGACAACGGAACAGTGCATCTTGTCGCTAAAAAAGAGAGGGGCACCTAGACCACGATGGGACGAAGTAGCTAGATACTCGGGCGCCCTGAAATCGTTATGGGCCCAATGGGACATTCTAAGAGTAAAGAATGGTAAGCTCAAGCGAATTTGGGAAAGCACTAACGGTCGAGAAACCAAGTATCAGCTGGTAGTTCCAAAAAAAGGTACCAGCCATCCTGACCGAAGTACATGATGGGATTATCGGGGGTCATCTGGGTATGAATAAAATCCTAGACAAAGTTCGCTGCGGTACTACTGGGAAATTACTTCGAACACGTCAGAGCTTGGTGCCGGAAATGTGACACCTGTGCAGCCAGTAAGAGCCCGAAGACCCCGACCAAGGACAGAATGCAGCAGTACAATGTGGGCGTTCCCTTTGAGTTCCCTTTGAGTTCCCGGGAGTGTGAGGGGGAACAAATACATTTTGGTCGCAATGGATTACTTCAGTAAATGGCCTGAGGCATAGAAGACTCTCAATCAAGACGCAGCCACGGTAGCGACGGTGCTGGTAGAACAGCTATTCAGCAGGTTTTGCGTCCCGTTGGAACTACATTCAGACCAGGGGCGTAACTTCGAATCGAATGTATCCCAGAAGGTCTATACGATGTTGGGGATCAGGAAAACGGGAACAACACCATTGCACCCACAGTCAGACGGAATGGTGGAAAGATTCAACAGGACATTGGAACAATCCTAATCCTGTTGGCATATCGCTCGGCCGTCCATAATAGTACAGGCCTGGCTCTAGCCAGGGTCCTATTCGGAAAAGAGCTGCGATTACCCTGTGATTTGACTTTTCGCTCCCCGAAGAACCTTCCCAAACCATCAACGATTATGCTCCGACATAACATGCTGGCAATACACGAATCGTGGGCGAACGCAGATGTTGGCCATCAGTGACCAGATGAAGACATAATATGACCTCAAAGCCAATTCATTCGGGTTGCAAGAGAGGGACAAAGTCTGGCTATACAACCCCCAACGGAGCAAGGGTATATCTCTAAAGCTTACGCCCGCCTAGGATGGTCCATACGAGATGGTCAAGAGGATTAATGACGTCGTCTACCGTATCCGTCGATACCTCAGGGCTAAGTTGAAGGTTTTTATTTAGATCGACTCGCTCCTTACCATGGAGAGGATGTTTCTGACCGGGACGATCAGAATTAAAAGGAGGGCAGTGTTATAAATTATCTATTCCGTCCTTGGCGAGTAACGTAAATCGCTGAGAGGACAAAAAAATTATCTCGAAATAACTCGACAACTCTAAAATTGACACTCGGTTTTGCTAGAAGAATTCGATGCGGATTTTAAAAGGAGCGGCCCAGCATCGAGGAGTTAGTTATTTATTGCGAAGAGATTATTTCGTGTTATTATTGTGATATTCGAATCAGCTCTTGTGAATATTTGATGTAAATAAAAGTTTCTAGAAAGTGATACTTAGTGAATATTAGTTTTTAATTAATTGAACCCTCGGAGTTTATAACAATATCTAGCCTCAAATATTTTATTCCTGAAGATTGTCAAAGAATAAACGGAAATTAGAATTTTCAGTTTAACTGTAAACATCGACCAAAGAAATTTACTACTTACTTAAACGTCAATGGAAATAACATGTATATTAATAAATAGAATGTTATACCAACCTACACTCTTAGTGAGGACTGTACATGGTTGCCGATTATATGTCCTCACTTATTGCATAGCATAATATTTGAATAGTCGTAAAAATATACGTCGTGAAAATATACATACGCTGAAGCGCCCTCAGTCTAAAATTCGGTGAACTAAATTTGCATTTTTCGTCAAAGTGAGGTCCAGTCAAAATAATGCTAGAATTAATAATTACACATTTTGCGACTATTTGAGAGTGATATACCGTATACGGTCCTCTCTTTGACTTGGACCTCACTATTACCGGGAATTTCTTTGAGAGGTGGCTCACTTCTTGCTCTGGGCTATATATATATATATATATATATATATATATATATATATATATATATATATGTCCAACAACCTTATAAAAACTAAATACTTTAATATATCTTCCGTTTTCCACTGTTTGTCAATTTGTTACACCACACCTTCGGAAGGTTGTGAAAATAATGTAGTAATAAAATTATTAAATTCACAACAAAATTTCCAGAATAATCCGAAAAATCAAATACTGATCTACTATATTGACTATTTTACTACTGCTAACAATAAAATCTCTTGATGCTGAACTATTTAACAGCAGGTAAAGCTTCTTCATATATAATTACTCAATAGTTTGAGCGTTTTCAAAGGAAAAATATGTTCAATAAAAATATATTTCTCTGTTGAATAGACGCATGTACCTAACTTACCATAACAAATCAGTAAATGCATTGATTGATACTTGATACTTTAAAGATGTCAATGACATGTTTATTGTAGGTAAAAGTCTTGTAATAAAATCATGATTTTGCAAGAATAGAACAATGTAATAATAACTAAATTGTTTATTAGAAAATGCATGAACACAAAACAGTAACTAACTGATTCCCTACCAAAAAATTATTGAAAATTTTAGTCTTTAAATATATTCAAATGTGTAGTTTTAATTTTTAAGATAAAAAATAAATCCCTTTAAAAATATTAACAGTATATTAAATAATAAATTAATATTAAATGTATTATTTAAAACATTAGTTAGTACCTACATTTTTGAAAAATATTTTTTGATTTGAGACTGAAAATTTTCAATAGTCTTAAAATAAGAAATAAAACGAAATAAGAACCTTCATTCTGGCATTTCACAGTTAACTATTTCCGCTCAAAAGTTAGTATGAAGGTGTTATACCTAATAGTACGTTCAAAATAAGTACAAAACATAAGTAGATAATAATAAACCTTCAACCAAAATCTTAAGATTCAATATAATTTCATTATCTTAAATGAAACACGTAGTATGCAATGACTATGTCTGTTTTGTTTGGAAAATATAAAGAAATATAAGCACCTGCTGTTAATTAATGATAGATAAGTATAACTCACATTTGTTAAAAACTTTTCGCAGTGAATGAAGCTGAAATCTTGAATTTTACACATTGAATTTACAAGTTATCTTTACCATCGTGCTATAATAATCTTACACCAAACAATATTTTGAAATGTCAAAATTCAAATCAAGGCGCCACATCAAAGATAGTCAGGGCTGCCAGATCTAACTATTTGTCTTGAATATTACAATTAGTGCATTAATTCACATTTTTTTATCATCTTATTCATATTATATGAAATTTATACGGTAAAAATTAAAATAATCCATAAATTGAAAGTGTAACATTACAATAAATAAAATATTATCAGAAATAAATTCCTCAATTGGAACATAATTCTTATTTTAGTTGACAAACCATATTTACAAAGCAATGAAAGTTGAAAACTTGTGAGGGCCAATGAATGGCCATTATTATGTAATATAAAGTTCTATTTCAATAGCATGACGATATAGAATAATTTTAGGAACGGGTGAAATATTTTTATTTAATTTAATTTGTCTTTCACATTCGAGTCACTCCATCATACGATTTTCTCTTCAAGCAATTTGGCGACACTGTTACTGTTATCTGTTTGGCATTGACACTATGGACTTAAATAATGTTTTTTAAATATATTTGTATTTAATGAATGAACCAATATTATAAATAAAGTTTAGCATTCTGCACTGAAGGTCGTCATTAGCAAATAAACAAAACAAAAATAATGAAAATCGGTTGACAGACAGAGGAGAAACGGTTTTGTCTTTGCCTATTTATATATAGATTTTATTCCACATACTATCAACTGCTAGAAAGATTATATCAAGTAGCCTTCTCTGCCCGGGTTGATTCCACACGAGACGGCGACTGATTTTTCAAATATAACTATGACACACGCTAACTATGTGAAAATGATAAAATGATAGTTTTGTTCAGGGCGTTGAAATTTGTCGAGTTTGAATGGAGCACGTGGCGATTAACCAATGAGAGCCTGGCGCGGTTGAGCACGTGGTAGTTAACCAATGAGAGCGCCTCAATGGGGAGGCGTTGTCAACTAACCATTGACAGAGATTCATTGGGGCGTGACTTATGATGTGACACCATCGAAGTGGAACTTAAATTCTCTTACTGGAAATATATGCAAAAGTTGAGGATTTTGAGACCGTACGCCTATAGCTTATCTTCTCTTATCCACCAACACTTACTCCCATCTCGAGCTTACCAAGATGTATGATCAAATAATTTCACAACACCTTCACAAAGAACACACTATTCAGCCATACCAAACCCACTCCTGACAACCACACAGAAAAACACCACCATTGATGGTTTCACAATCAAACACCTACAGCGGCCCAACCAGATACTACACAACAACCAGGAATCAAAAATCTAAATAAACCACCACTTCTACTTCATAGCAACACTTGCGGTATCACATTCACGCACTACACACACCATAATACTCAAAGAAAACAACACTCCTGAACCTCTTCAAGCATCTAAAACAATGTATCGAAACATGGCTACACAACTCCTATTCACAACACAACACAAACAAAAACTGATTTAGTGCACTACTATCATGTATTCCCTTACTGTCATAAAATTTCAATACTTACAATTTTAATTTTAGTATATATTTATCCTAGTGTTTCTGCTGATGTTACAATGTATCATATTTTTTACAGCATGCTGTAAGACGAAACATCAGTATCCTGAGGATAATAGCGTACCAAATAGTGCTAGTGAAATGGAAACTCTAATTATTGAGAGAGGACCATATTTCGACAAAAGTGCTACTAAAAATGTGACTGCATTAGTGGGCAAAACTACAAATTTGAATTGTAGGATCCGTAATCTTGGAAATAGAACAGTAAGTATTTTTTTTTGTAAAATTCAATATGCGGTTGCCTCATTAATGATACTGTATCAGCAAACTTTTGCGGTGACAATTTATAGTAATCAACTCTGTTAAATCCAAATGAAGATCAGTTGATATCACTAAGCAATGCAATGCAATAACTCATTCCGGCATTATTTTTCCAAGTAGTTTTATATTAATGTGTATTTCCAATTTTTTCACTGCAATTATAGTTCTCTCCATAGATACCATTACCTGGAAACTTTTCCGGGAGTTGGTCATTTTATACATATTGATGTTCTCTTTCAACTTTTCACCTTTGTTTTGCCGCTCACACCCCCACAATAAAAAAAATCGTACTTAAAAACAATTTGTTGATCATGCCTCCTTTCCTACTAATTTTACGATGAAAACAGTTATTTAGTAAATTAAACTAGGACATTTTTTCCATAATTACTTAATTTGTGTAGTAACCTTGTTTGATAAATAAATATTTTTACCGTACTAGCGGCGCTAAGTGTACAGTGTACTACAACACCCGTTTTTGCCAAAGAACTAGTTTCCATACTACTTCAAGGTAGATTACGCTTAATGTTTTTTTACCTGGTATCCCCAGTAGAGATATTATAGAGCGTTTTTCACAGATAAAAATTTCTTCCACATCATACGCGATAATATTCCTCTGTAAACCTGGTGATAGGTGTGGAACAAAAGTTGTCGTGCTGCTGCTTTTGTCGGTGATAATTAATCAGTATTAAATTTATTTTTAAATACATGGTTTTTGCAGGTTTAATATGCTTGACGGGTAGTTACAGTAGTAGTCCGCCAGCTGGCTTAGCTATTTAGGCCTTATTATCAGAGATATTGGGCAGTAATACCAGTTTGGTATTAGCAAAGATCGGTGGTGAAATACCTTTTGGTGACAAAATTAATAGTAGAATGAAACTAACATCACCGTGTTCTAAAGATAAGCCATTACTAATTTACATAAAATTCAACAATTTTTATCGATACATTTTTGTTTTCTAACAAAAACACTCAAAATCGGACAAAATTAGTTTTTTACCTTTTACACAAATCTATTCGTGAAACCGTATTTATTACTATGGGAAAAGTTATAGAGTAAAAGCTACAAAGTGAGCTACTATACGCTGAACTTCGTTAGTAGGTCCCTTAGACAATGGAGCCTTTACTCCAAATATAAAAAAATAATTATCTTTTATATTTTTTTATTTAATAGTTAAAACATTTTTATTAACTGAGAGGGTTAGATGTCCTCATATACAATTTACGTTCTAAAAATAAATAAGTAATTTATTTGTAAAATTTCAGTCCAACTTACGGAAGACCTTTTTTTTAAAGCCACAGTGCCTCACCGAATGACCCTTATTATGAATAAACCAGCGTTGGAAATTAGAAGAGTTGATCTAGAGACCCTTCATCCCAATTTTCCAAAAAATTAAAGTATAAACTCTCGGTTCCTGCCAGGTATGACAAATCCACTATTTTGGCACAGAATGCTATTGTTTGTGCCAGGGTATGATCAACGAATTATTAATATAATCAAAAAAAGACAGTAAGTATGTATATATATATATATATATATATATATATATATATATATATATATATATTTATTAAGTTCTCGCGGGCACTAAATGTATTAGATGGTTTCCGGGAATTCATCCGCGTAGTTGATAACTGATCCCTGCCGGGATCGATGGTAAAATGACGACGTTTCGGCAGAGTCACATCTGCCCTCTTCAGGTCGGTTCGCATAATTCTCGTAGCCTTCTGCTTCTAGTTACTCGAATACGTATTCGAGTAACTAGAATTTGTTTTTGTTAAAAAACAAAAACGTGTCGATAACAAATATTTAATTCTATGTCAATTAGTCAGGTTTATTTTAGAACACATTGAAGTTGGTATTGTTCTACTATTAATTTTGTCACCTAGTTTCATAATGACATGGGGTATAATAGATGGTAACCTTATATCTATTATTCCTGAAGTGCATTTTATTTAAATAAAAATCTGGCTGTGACCTCACACAATCTGGCAACAGTTGCATAATATTTTATCCTGTTTCGCGTTACTTTGAAGGAACCAGTAACCTTGAAATCCGAAATACATAGATTTTCAAAATAGAAATTTAGGAACCAGAAATTAAAGGGTATATTTGATATTAAATTTATCAAATATAAAAGAATTGTTTTAAAAATAATTTATTACTTTATTGCAAACATATTAAAATAATAGTGCAGTATTATCTTTGAGGCGTTTCCATTTTGAATTGTTAGGCTATCTTTCAACTTGCCATTTGATACATTCTTTTTGTGAGCGATAGTAACTTATTCGCAGTTATTTTTGTATTAATTTTTTGGTAATACTGCCTTTTTATTTCCACTGCTAGTGTGGAAGAAAATCATTTCCTACGTGTGTTTCTAGCTATTCCTGCCACCTCAGATTACAGGACAGCCTTACGCCCTCAATTTATTTATTTTTTATATTGCAAATTTGAAGTCACCCTGTTTGCTGCTACCACAAACCCGGGTCCAATTTTTGTTTTGCTTAATTTTGTCTGACTTTATGGATTTTTTAGAGAATCTATAATTTATAGCTGATTCTATAAATGTCTATTGTTGTTAAAATTAAACTTTATTAAACTGGTTTACCAAAATAGGTTCCTATTATAAAGGAATTCTAAATTTAACTGAAATCTCTTCGATGGCACATTACACATAATATCCAAAAAAAATGTACGAATTAGATGTTGCGGTTTTAGTTGAATGCTGGTTCAATGCAATTATGTAATTCACGAAGGACCTTTAACGGAACAATTAATAAAACAATGTACCGACGCGTAAATGAAATCACCAAGTAAAAGTTAATCACTGACCCTTTAAGTCGAAGCCCTGCAGGTGGTGTTTTCTTGGTTCTTCTTTCTTCAGTGGCTAGCCCCGCAGGAGCAGGAATTGTTTTCGAGCTTAGTATGTTCTTAAAGTAATCTGGACGACACGTTACACAAAAAACAGCGACGTAATGGTCATTTATTGAGCAAACAAAACCGGAACATATATCTCGCGAAATCGTAACACAATAACAACAAAAAGTGGCCGTCTTACAACGGAATCAAAAAGAGCGTCCGAACTGGTAGGAAGTCAAAACACGAATCCTAGTTCTCTCTGTTTTAGAGACAAAAAAATGTATAAATATAAATTAGCATTGGCGCGGCGGAGAGTTTTCGAAAAAGGAGCAAAACTTTAAAAATCAATTGAATAATTCAATCAACCTTAAAAACTAAGAACAAACAAGTTGCGGGGACGCAACAATAACATTTTTGATTATTATGTTAATTAGTTTGTTTATTGAAATTATTTTATATTATTCCGTAATTGTTTTATTAAATGAACTTTGTTAGAAGATAGCAATCATCTTGTATTATTCTTATCAAGAATTAGTCGACATTAAATATATATATATATAATATATATATATATATAATATATATATATATATCTTCCAGAGCGAGAGAAATAACTTATTAGCTACAGAATTAGCCCAGAAGTATCTTCAAGGTCTGAGCAAACAATTGCTCTAAGGGCACTAAGTAATGCCGATAACTCGCTAACTAGTGATACAGCAGAAAGCATAATTGCATAGTCAAATGCGCTAACTGCGAAAACCCTATTTGTTTCTTAGCAGTTTAAAATTTTAATTATATTTTTATCCAAACTCTGGAAATCGATTTTGCAAGTTCTCAAGTTATCCCAAAAAACCAATATATTATTATTGGTAGATACTTTTATTTGAAGAAATATCAAAAATGGTAAAAAAATTTTGAAACATACTTAACATACATACATAACCGGGGGTAATCTATTTTCTTAATACAGACCTGTACTTTTTTGTTACAATATCAATAAGGCATTCGAAGACCAATACATTAGTATATCATATGTTAAGTTTTATAAGACGTTTTGAGAGAAAAAATCTAGTACGGTCCTGCTTATAGGCTAAATAGTACAACTAAATACTTTTTGTAATGGAAATATGAGAAAACAAAAATTTTAGGTAATAGCAACAAGATCTGTGTAATACTAACAATAAATTTTCTTTGTGAGGTTTGTACAACTCCAAATAATAACATTTCATCTAATTCTTGACTAAAAATATTCAACCTTTAAGGTCACATTTCTGTAATTTGTTCAGGTGACAAAATAAATCACTTCTTCAATGGTCTGTACAATCATTTACAAAAATTACTCCTGAAAATGAAACTTAGAGGTAAAGAAGAAACTACCAGGGCTGATATTTTTTGTACACATTTTTAAGTTCTAATTGGTATATCGAATAAACCTAAAACTGATTGTTCGGTTCCACCAACTGGTGTAATATGTCGCAAATTAGACGGTATAAATTTTAATCCACATTATTTTAAAATAGTAATTCACAATAAGATGTTATACGCTTATCTATATAAAGGTCTCTAATTTGATGTTTCCAACGATTTTATTCATCTTTACAAATAAAGGCTCAAAATTTTTATAAACATTACTTTTTTCAAATCGACTCCTACATACCTTATTGTCAAACGTTTCCTAAGTACTAAATTATTCTTAAAACGTTTCCTAATGACATTATTATTCTCAAAACAGTTCTTAACAGTAATAGTGAAGAAATGAGAACATTTAGCCCTTCTCCTCGGTATTGGTTTCTCGAACAATGACTACATTCCTTAGTGAATTTGTAAGCACTGCAATTAAAACAAAATTTAACCTTCTTGAGTAACAAACAATTCCTAAATGTGTGGTTTAATTCACCACTACTCCAACAACTATTATTGGCTTGTTTTGGTTCTACAGAATTTATGGTACGGTTTTTACTAAAAACTTTTCTCTGAGATTTTCTACGTTTCCTAAATTCATCGTTACTTTACGGTTTAAGTTCTAAGTTGTAAGCGGCGTTGCAGAATAGGCTGTATACATTCAACGAAAATTTACCAAAATTTACCCATTCCCCCCCCCCTTATCTCCGAAACTATAAAACGTAAAGTTTTGAAAAAAAATAGAGGTATAGAGTCTGAAGTTTACTGGAAAAATAAGAAGAAACAGAATTAAATGGAAAATATAAAATTAAAATAGTTTCTAACGGATCATGTAATATATCAAATCACAGGGCTCATTATGACCAATACGAATATATTTTTTTAAATCTTTTTAAAATAACTATAGAATTAAACGGAAAATAAAAAATATTTTTTTAACGCATCATGCAATATATCAAATGAAGGGGCTCATTATGAGAAATACAAATATATATTTTTCATATTTTAAAATCAATTGTTTACAAGATATTAACATAAATATATAAAAAACTCTCTCAAAATTCAGACAGAAGATTATACAAGGGTTCCCTGAAAGTTTATTAGTAAAATAAAACTCTAATGTTAATTTTTGGGGGCAAATTAGAAAACTAAATAGATATGTATCCTTATAAAAATCAAGCGAATTTTGAAGGTGGTACGGAATCCTTAGTATGCGAGTCCAACTCGCACTTGACCAAATCATTTTATTTAATATTAATAAATCATTTATATGTACTATGGTATAATATATTCTCTTACTTGTGTCTACACTTGGGCGCCAACTTACAATGGTTAATTGTAGATGTACATTATTTAATTTGTTTTATTATTATTTTATTAATTTAATTCTTAATCTCTATTTATTTCAATGAAGAATATTAAAAACTTAATTGTGTATGTGAGTTCAAAGGTTTACTTTCACTTTTAACTATTCATCTGGATTATGGATTGGAAATAGACAGGCTTTTTGTATGGTTTATATTATGTTTAACTAATTTAAAAGCAACATTTTAACTCAAATATATATACAACAAAATTAGATATAAATCATCTAACCCCTTTTTTATATAATCATAGTTCTTACGGTTTATTCTCTTAACTGGTCCCTGCAGCTCCTTTCTTTGAAAACATTTGCATTACCTTACCTGTTTACTTTTTGTTTTTTATTTTATTTCAGTTGGTAATTTTACTCTTTTATTTACTATTATACTTTAATTGAATCTTTTTCTTTTAACTATTGTTTATTTAATTTCATTCTACTTTGTTTTTTAATATTATACTCTATTCATTTTACTCTTTCTTTAAAAAAAATTCACTTGTTACAAATTAATTACAAGATACTTTATTCACAATTATTTTTATTATCAAACAAATCTTTCTTTTCTCTAGATCTTATTGTTTCTTTAATCCTTATTTTCGAGAATTCTCTTTTGAAATTATCTAAGTAACATTCTTAACTAATTATCCATAAATAAACATCCATTACATCTTTTATCATTTCTATATACAAATTAAAAATTACAAAATTCATTACCTTAATTAACTTTGGTCTTTAGTCTTGCTTTTTCTGGCATTTTATACCATTTTTGTTCATGTTTTCTTCTTATCTCCATCGGTGTCGTACTGAAATGGTAAATTTTGTAACACTGCCCCCCTATTTAATTCTGATCGTCCCGATCCGAAACATCCTCTCCATGGTAGGGAGCGAGTCGATCTAAATGGACCACCTTCAACTTAGCCTTGGGGTTTCGACGGATCAGGTAGACGACGTCATTAAGCTTCTTGACCACTTCGTATGGACCATCCCAGGTGGTTGTAAGCTCTGGGGATTTATCCTTGCTCCGTTGGGAATTGTACAGCCAGACTTTATCCCTCTCCTGGAACCCGACTGAATTGGCCTTGAGGTCGTATCGCGTCTTCATCCGGTCACTGGTGGCCAACATCTGCGTTCAGGCTAATTCGTGTATTGCCAGCATGTTATGTCGGAGCTGGTCGGTATAATCGTTGATGTCTTGATAAGGTTCTTCGGGGGAGCCAAAGGCCAAATCACAGGGTAATCGCAGCTCCTTTCCGAATAGGACCCTGGCTGGGCTCAGGCGTATACTATTATGTACGGCAGAGCGATCTCCAAACAGGAATAGGGGAATAGGCTCATCCCAATCACGCTGGTTATTGCTGACGACCTTGGATAGGTGTTGTTCCAAGGTCCTGTTGAATCTTTCCACCATTCCGTCTAACTGTGGGTGTAATGGTGTTGTTCTCGTTTTCCTGATCCCCAACATCGTGCAGACCTTCTCGAATACATTCGATTCGAAGTTACGCCCCTGATCTGAATTTAATTCCATCGGGGCGCCAAACCTGATGAATAGTTGTTCTACTAGCACCGTCGCTGCCGTGGTTGCCTCTTGGTTGGGTATCGTATATGCCTCAGGCCATTTGCTGAAGTAATCCATTGCGACCAGAATGTTTTGTTCCTCCTCTCAGACTCGGGAAACGGACCGGCGACATCGATGGCAATTCTCTCAAATGGGACGCCCACATTGTACTGCTGCATTCTGCCCTTGGTCCGCATCTTCGAGCCCTTACTGGATGCACAGTGGCACATTTGCGGCACCAAGCTCTGACGTCTTCGAAGTAATTCACCCAATAGTACCGCTGGCGAACTTTTATTCATGTCCAGGTGGCCTCCGGTAATTCCATAATGTATTTCGGTCAGGATGGCTGGTACCTTTTTCTTCGGAACTACTAGGTGGGACTTGGTTTCTCGTCCATCAGCGCTTTCCAAACTCTCTTGAACATTCCATTGTCTACTCTTAGAGAGTCCCATTGAGCCCATAACGATTTCAGCACGCCGGAGTATCTAGCTACCTCGTCCCATCGTGGCCTAGGTGCCCCTCTCGTTTTGAGTGACAAGATTGGTTCGATGTCTGGATCAGCCATTTGGTCCTGGATGCACTGTTCCGTTGTCCAGTCTTCATTGGCCTGCACTCTGATCTACCTGATGGAGATACCCTCTTGCTGTTTCGTCTTCGAACAATGTCCGCATTCTGCTCTTCAGGGCATCGGCATTATTGTGCAAACGGCCGGCACGGTGTTCCACCTTGACAAAAGTATTGCTGTAGTTTCTCCATCCACTTGGCCAGTTGTCCTTCCGGTGTCTTCATGTCCAGCAGCCATTTGAGGGCGGCATGATCTGTCCGGATTAAGAAATGACGACCATAAAGGTATTTGTGGAAATGATCTACAGCCTTTATTATTGAAAGAAGTTCTTTTCTGGTGACGCAATAATTTCTTTCCGGTTTCGTGAATCCATGGCTGTAGTACTCGATCACCTCTCTTCACCATCTTGCACCTGGGATAGGACGGCCCCCAAACTGTGTTGCTGGCCTCGGTGTCTAAGATGAACTTGCCGGACTGTGTAGGAAAGGCTAGTATTGGGCTGGAACATAGTGCTGCCTTCAGTCGCCTGAATGATGTTTCGCAATCCTGATTCCAACAGAAGGTCTCTTTCTCAGTGATCTGCCGATGTAGAGGCGCGGCAATGATGGCAAATCCCTCAACAAATCGCCTGTAGTAGGAACAGAGGCCCAAGAAGCTTCGCAGTTCATGCTTGTCTCTCGGGACTGGCCAATCACGGATCGCTTCTATCTAGTCCTCGTTAGTGCGGATTTCTGACTCGGAAACAACATGGCCCAAAAACTCTACTTCAGGTTGGCGTTATTAATTCTCGAGGATACTTCGCCCACGTTCTTCAGATGGTCGTCGAATGTCTGACCCATGACTAGAATGTCGTCGAGGTATACTAAGCACGTCCTCCATGTTAACGCGCTCAGTACATACTCCATAAGCCTCTCAAACCCAAAGGGCATGACCGTGAACTGAAACAGCCCTTTACTGGTGGAGAACGCTGTCTTCTCTCTGTCGTTTGCGTGTAGACCAACCTGCCAATATCCACTTTTTAGGTCTAGTGTGGAGAACCAACGGTAGCCTGCTAGTGTGGTCAAAGTGTCATCCATTCGGGGTAGTGGATAGCTGTCTTTCTTCGTGACTTCATTCAGCTTTCTGTAATCCACGCAAAATCGAGTGGTCCCATCCTTCTTTTTAACTAACCCGATGGCAGCAGACCATGGGCTGATGGATGGCTCAATAACTCCATTTTTTAACATGGACTCGATGTTTCCTCGACTGCTTGTTATTGCCCCAATGGTAGTCGTCTAGATGGTATTCTGATGGGTTGAGCCTTTCCGGTATCTATTCGATGCTTGATGATGTTGGTGCGACCGGTGGTTCCATCTTGACTGTTAAAAATTTGCCAGTGCTTTGTGATAAATTGCTTGGCTTTCTTCTGGTTCTCTGGTGTGAGGTGTGTCAAATGGTCAGTAAACTGTTGTAGGAACCCTTTACTGGGCCCTGTCCCCTTCATCGACGTCTGGTACTCTTCTTCGCAGTTAATGATGGTCTCTACTGCCTCGAAACAAGCTATCTCTTGACCATTGGCAATTCTGATGTCGTTGTTGGACAAATTCAGGACTCTGATTGGTATATCTCGTCCGGTTTTAACTATAGCTTGACCAACTAAGTAGTTATGAGCTGAGTGTACGGGCTCCACCATTCCAACGCAGCTCCCAGAATTGCTGTATAGCTGCCCATAAATAATCTGTTCCGTTCGACCGAGAATTCTAGCTGAAGACTTTGCCACAATTTTTATGGAGGTGACTGAACTGTTGACGGGCCGTGTCAATACAAATTCCTCATTTAGGAACCGAAGAACATCATATCTCGGGTCGAACATAAATCCATGCTGGCTAATTAGATCCATACCCAGTATAAATTCGTCCTCAATATTCGCTACCAGGACCCTATGCCGGATCATGTTGTCCCCTATCTGTAGTACGACATCTGCCTCACCCTATATTGACTTGGACTCGCCGGTGACTGTTCTGAGCTGGATGTTATTGGTAACTGGCCGAATTTCTGATGCTCTCAAAACCTGGACTTAGCAATGGACACAGCGACGCCGGTGTCGATGGTGATGGTAATTGGTCGGCCATTGATAGTGCCCCTGACGAGTAGGCTGCTGCTATCTCTGCAAAATCCCGGATGGATAACGTTTGGTGGGCTGGTGGAGGTTTAGTCAGCATTCGCCCCCTTGTGTTGACTGGCTGACGGTCCCAGGACATGTGGCTGTTCTGTTGGTTACCCTGGTCGATGATCGTTCAGGTGGCCTCACTCGACAATCTCTGGTGCCAGTTCATTGTGACTGTTCTAATATTTTGTTCAGACCAGGCAGCAGCGCTTGAAATGGTGACTCTGACTCTTCCTGGTTGAAGGAAACTGCTCGGACCCTTGGCTTGGACATGTTCATGACGGCTTCTACTTCCAAAGCCCGAAGTAGAGCTTCATTACTCTTCTTGACGCCATTCAGTCTTAAATTTCTTTGTACTTCCACATCTTTGATGCCGTTTATGAAACTCTGTGTGGCCAACTGGTCTTTCGTTTCCTCTGGCAGGTTTGGGTAGGACAAGTCAACTAACCGTCTAATCTCTGCTTCGAATTCTTGGTGGCTTTCACCGGATTTTTGTGTTTTCCACTCAGTTGGACTTGGTATACCTAGCTCAAGGATTGATTGTCGTATCGTTTGTCTAGGATGGCGATGATCTTAGCGAAATTACCTTGTTGATCGACTGGAATGCTTTGGAGGAGTTCTAGGGCCGGACCTCTTAACGAAATTACCAGAGAAGTAGATTTTCATGATAATCCATCCATTAGCTGTAGCCACGGCCTCAAATTGCCGTTTATACTTGGGCCAAGATGAACTGCCGTCGAATGTGGGTGATTTACTAAAGGAACCTTTGGTACTCACGGTGTGCTGATATTTTCCTCGCTGTAAATCCTGTTGCATTTTTTGATTTCTGTTTCTACTTGTTTTGGATGGCACTGATTTTATCTTGTACTTCACTTATTTCATTTTGTACCGTGTTTTTAATGGAACTGATTTCAAATTTCGCCTGGCTCTGGATAGAATCTATGTCATCTAAGCAACATTTTAACTCAAATTTATAAACAACAAAATTAAATATCAAATCAACTAACCTTTTTTATAGACACTTGCATTACCTTACCTGTTTTTGAAATAGACTTTAAAATTCTCTTATTTTTTTTCAATTGGTAATTTTACTCTTTTATTTACTATTATACTTTAATTAAATCTTTTTCTTTTAACTATTGTTTATTTATTTCATTTTACTTTGTTTTTTTTTAATATTATACTCTATTCATTTTACACTTTCTTTAAAAAAATCACTTGTTACAAATTAATTACAAGATACTTTATTCACAACTATTTTAAATATCAAACAAATATTTTTTCTCTAAATCTTATTATTTCATTAATCATTATTTTCGAGAATGTTATTTTGAAATTATCTAACTAACATTCTTAACTAATTATACATAAATAAACATCCATTACATCTTTTATCATTTCTATATACAAATTAAAAATTACAAAATTCATTACCTTAATTAACTTTGGTCTTTAGTCTTTCTTTTTCTGGCATTTTATTCCATTTTTGTCCATGATTTCTTCTTATCTCCATTATTTCATTTAATTAACCATTTGTTTATATAATTGTCTTAAATTCTATATTAATTTCAAAGGTTCATATTGTATTTACCATTTATCCATTTATACAGATTCCTTTTTATTTGGAATGTCATTCACCACTTCATTTTCATGACATTGTTTTGTATATTGCATATCACTTCACTTTATTTGATTTTACAAAATTTGCCATAATGAACCTTATTAATTATTTTTCATAACCTCTAAAGTTTGGTTATGATGTGCGTTAAACTTCAAATTATTATAATCACATAGCTACTTGATTTTTTAAGAAAATATTAGATTGAACGTAACGCCTACCACGATGGAAAAATGCAGACTCTCACGAATTTTGCGTGTTACCTCTATTTGTCATCTACCAACATCTGCTATCGATGATGCCAAGCTTTGAGGTATTCAGTCAACCTGATTCTGGAAATTTTTAATCAACAGTTTGAATTAATTTTGAATTTTAACTATATGTTTTGAAACTTATCTCATTTTAAAGCTGATTTAATTTTGAATAAATTGTTTTCTATTGACTATATCTCAATTTTGCTTTGTAATTAAGATTTTGACCTTCGTATGTTATTTCAATCTGACATTTTCTTTTTCAATTTTCAAACTAAATCTATACTATATCTTAATTCTATTTACAAGTTCTAATCTATATGCTCTCTTATTTTCTAATTATATGAAGTTTTCACTGGTACAGTGTTCATATTAGTTCTTTGAGAATGTTTGTCTTATGACTTGGTTTGTTCACTATAGGTTCACTTTACATTGTCTTTATTTGTTTTAGTTTACCTTTTGCACTTCTTATTTAAGTGTTTTTAGATTGTTCATACTCTTAACTTTACTAATTACCTAATTTATATTGTATTACAACATTTTTGTCTAGTTAAGTGAATTTTCTTATGGAGCTTTCTCCTACTTTTTATTTTCACAATATTTACTTATCTGCTTGCCTTTTTACCTTATGTATTGTACTTTTTCTGCTTTATTAACTTTATTTTACCTTTTTAGCTAGTTCATAACATTTGCAAACTATTCTGGTGAAAGTTGTGAAGCATGATTTACTACTGCTTTGCTGTGCATTTAATTTATGCAGATAATTAGTAAAATGACTCTTAGTCACAACCAATTTGGACTAAATCATGGTAAGGTTTTATCCTATTTTATACTTTTTTACTTAATTTGCATGTTCTGTATCAATTATCCCTAGTATTAGATAGTTTTGTAATTGAAACTTTTAGTAAGGTACGATAATACACTTCTTCAGAGAAACTTTCTTATTTGGTGTCTTTCTACCCAATAAGTACTGATTTCTTTAGAAGTTAACTGATTTGATTCATTTTCTTTCTGTTTTACTCTATTCCTTGTTATTTCTGAATAGCTCTTCCTGTGTTTACCTGTGTCTTATTTAAATGACTCTGAATTTTTTAAATTTACTCCTTTCTCTTAAGTTGAGGGCTTATATCTATCGACACGTACATTGTTTAATACCTGTCTCTGTCAATCATCGCTGTGTGACGATTGTCTTCAACATACACAATGTTTTGACCTTTGTCTGCTCGCTAAACCGATGGGCTGGGGTTCGGTTCCCATCACTGCTACGGTTTTTGTAATATAAATATATAAATTATTTTGTACATCATTGAAATTTGGCGCGATTGAACAGATCATGTGGTGACTATTGACCAATGAGAGCTTCGTATGGTTGAGCACGTGGTAGTTAACCAATGAGAGCGTTTCAAGGGGGTAACTGCTTATCTATTACGTCATAACATGTCTGTAATATAATACGTCGGCTGTCACTAGTGTTCTGTACCTCTGACTCTATGGCTTACCTGTCAGCTGTCAATGTTCCGTGCCATCGTTCTATGCCATACGTCAACGCCCCATATTAACGTTCCATGCCATCGTTCTATGCCATACGTCTACACCCCATACCATCTTTCCGTCCCCTCGTTCTGTGACATACGTCACATGGGAACTGGCCAATGAGAGCGCTTCAATGGGGCGTGGCTAATGACGTCACACCAGAGAAAAGGGAGTGGGGCTAAATTTGGTTCAATATCGGCGTTTTGGGACCTTAAATTCTCTTATGAGAAATTGCATGTAAAACTTGAGGATTTTGTGCCCGTATCGGCATTGCTTATCTTCTTACCTTGTTTCGTGTTGTTTTGTTAAATTTTCACAAGCCGGAGCTACCAAAGACATTAATTTTGTCCTCTAATTGATAGAACTGGCTGCGAATTTCTGTTAGCGTAATTGTTGTTCCAAAATTCTTTACAACGACTTTTATATTCATGTCTCTATAAGTTCTTTGAATTAAAACTTATCGTAGAGTTCAATATTCCGTACCTTAAACTTGTAGTTAAAGTATACATTTAATTTGTTTGATAAAAACAGTTGAAGTCTCATATCAAATTCGGTGTCCAGTCTATTGCGGTATTTTGTTTTCGTTGGTGCATAGCTTAAGAATCCTGTTTCACACAAATATGTTGTTGTTGGGAATGGGAGAAGAATATTCAGAGCCATTTTGCCAAGCACTGGATATTCATCACGAATTCTACACCAAAGATCGTTCAGAGGCGTTGTTTGAACAACGACTCCATACTTCTGTCTGGTGACATTTCTGAAAAAGGTCCATTTAACTCGTTTGACATATTTTCGGGCTTTTGCAAGTTGGGTAAAAAAGGATTATGGATCCATGAATTTAGTTACATTTTTGTATGCTATTCTTCGAGAAAATACTTCTTAAAAAATGCCCGCATCGAAGTGAGATATTTTTATGTTTTATGTTAGCTGCCATAATCTTCACACAATAATCGGGATTGTAGTGGTCGTGATTTGATCAAATTATTTATTTTTATCGCTTTATCCATAACTAATTTTAGATTTGACGGCATTTGATTCATCACAAGTGCTTGTCTATGTGGGATACAATGGCTGGAATTACAATTAGGCGCTTTATTTTTTATTTGTGACACTCCTGCTGTTTTATCCGTCATCGCCTCAGCCCCATCTGTACAAATGACAATGTAATCGTTCCAACAGAGATTATTTTTCTGCAAAAAATATTTATTTTATTACAAATTTCTACCCCGGTAGTGTTTGTGGGCACCGGTGAAAACATAAGCACTTTCATATGGATATCTCACGATAACCAGCAAGATGGCCAGTCCAGCGACAACAGTCGAGGAGTCGAGTCATCCATTTGGAAGACGAATCATGTTTTTTGTTCTTATTTGAAGTAGCTTGCTAGATCATGAATTCGCCAGGAAACAGTATCGTTTGATAGGTGCAAAGTAGAAAGATGATTTGCAGATTTGTCATCGAGCAAACATTTTGTTATCTCTAACACACATGGCTTTATTAAATTCTCAGCGATTGTGTGCGCTTCACCCTGCTTGTGCAATGCCTTTTCATTGATAGTTTGGGTAACATTCATCATACATTTTTGACTTACAATAACTTCATGATGAACTGAGTAATACTGATTTAAAACTAACACTTTATTTAAAACTTGCGACAATTGTTTCGATGGAGTTTATTCATACATGAATAAGCTCCATCGAGTTGGCTGCTTTGCCAAATAAAAGCCAAAATCAACATAGTAAGACAGTAGTTAAACAAAGAGAGTTCTGGACCGGAAGTGGGCATAAAGGTAACCAGTCATCGAGTTCTCGCCGGGAGCTGCTGCCGAGCTGTTGGTAGTTGTTGTTTGGATAAGAAGAAGACATTTGGGAAGAAGAAGAAGACATTGGGGTGGTCGTAGGGGTGCGCGAAAGACATTTGGGTGTGTCGCAGAGATGCGCGCCATCTGTTGTTAATAAATGAAAGCCATTGTATTGTGGGTTGCGTGTGTTGCAGAGGTGCACGCCATCTGTTGTTAATAATTGAAAGTCATTGTATTGTGGGTTGCAGGGTGCACGCCATCTGTTGTTGGTTGTGGTGGTTAGAGAGAAAAAAGCTAAATACTTGGCGGGTATCGAACGCGGCTTGCCTGATTACAAAGTCAGGTGTCCAACGAGCTGCGCTAATGCGGTTAATCGAGAAATGTTTATTTGAAAAGGTATAGTACATGCCTGTTGCGCGGGCGCGTGTTTTTGGGCGTTGTTCGGTTGGATATTTGGGGGCTGGATGGGGGGAAATGATATTGTGTGTCTGTAAAAAATTTAAAATTTTGGTATTTTGTTGTCTGTAAAAAATCTTTTACAAACGTCTGCATGCGCGAGAACGTCCACTCCTTCGAGTCTATAGTTTTCGTAAGCGAGCGCCTACCTGCGCAAGAACGGCAACTCCTTCGAGTCTCTGATTTTATCGGATGATTCAAGGCATTGAACGCCTGCATGCGCGAGAACGTCCACTCCTTCGAGTCTATAATTTTCGTAAGCGAGCGCCTACCTGCGCAAGAACGGCAACACCTTCGAGTCTCTGATTTTGTCGGATGATTCAAGGCCGAGCGTAATAATTTTGAGACTTGGAAAAATTTTTAATGAAGAATCAGGAATTTGATGTTATGGTTTCTAGTAGCCTGCTAATAATTTTTAGAATAAAGTAACGAAAGAGGTGCAAGATGAGCATAGTGTCTCACCAACTACTGTTGAATGCAGATCGATAAAAATGACTTTACTTAAATCAAGCTTTATAATATTCACATTAATTTTGAAAAATGTCTTGTATGTTAATATACCTTATGGAACCAAGGACATGACTGTATGCCCTTCAGGGAACTGTTTGAACCGCTCCAACTATACATTGATGGCTCGAGATAGATTAAACGATGGACGGCTGCCTGTATATTTTGCTCGCCTGCTGATATTTTCTGATGACACTGAAGGTGATACTGACTGGATTTCAGCAGCTTCTTGCCAAGATGAAGAAACTTTACTATCGAACAGCTCAATGACTATAGGTGATGCCAACCTACAAGAGGAGCTCCACAAAGTGCTAATTCTTATTTGTGTAACACTCTCTACAATTACAATATTATTACTTAAATTAATTGTGGAATGTATAAGGAATAGAATGAATAATTAAAACACATAGTTATATACAATGTTTTATTTATGTAAAACACTATTCAGAAGCCAATAATAAACTACATCGACATTTTCTTTTGCACATCGTACTGGATCTTGCAGCGGCAGTGAAAAATGCATGGAGAGTCAGAAGGTTTCAGTTCAACAGCGCCATTGAAGTTCTCCAGATTGATTAGGTGATAGTGTGATTCCCCATCTTCGTTAAGCAGTTTTCTCAAATTGTGAATTTTCAGCTCTTCAAATAACTTGATAAATAAAAAGTCATATTTCTGATGGCCTCGTACATATATTTTTTCCAAATATCGTACTTGCCTTTTGTCTGCTGCTGATAGATAGTTAAACGGTTTGGGTGGTTTAAACAAAAACACACCTGTGCGTTTACGTGTCTTGATTACCAATTCTTTGGGAACAAATCTTCCCTCGATTTCGAAACCTTGAATGTCGACAATTGCAATTTCCATGGTGAACCGTTGAAAAGTTGTACCGAAACTGATTTTCTAAACAGCTAAGTGATCTAATATAAGCTTCGAACAATTTCGCTGAGTGGGAGAAATTCCATTAGGCAATCGTGGATAATTATGCAGAAGGCTCGGGTCTTATCGGGAAATCCCGTCTGGCTTTCAATATCCAAGCGAATATCTACAGTCGAGGATTTCATGGTGTCCTCACGTCGGGAGCAATCGATGACGAATAGGGTGTGCGTCTTGAATGCAATATAATCCAGTAGAGGGTGTTTGCCGCCGCCAAAGCTGGGATAAAAGTCCGTATACCTTTTGTACGCCTCACCGTACTCACTCTTTAAAAAATCTAAATCAAATCTCTCCATAGGCCAAAATTCGCTGTTTAAATTTAGACGAATATTGGAAATGTGAATATTATCAAATTCCGTGGGATCTTCTTTGATGTTGCTGTGGCGATCCGTTTGGAAGGCTAAGATAACGTAACGAGGGCTTTCCAGTGCGGCACACGTCTTCACAGCCCAAATTTCACGAGTAGCACCTGTTTTGAGAGCAGGCAACTCATTTAGCTCCCATTTACGAAACGGTAAAATTATACTGGAATCCGCTTTGACGGCTTGCAGTTAATCCAATTTAACGTCATCGTTTGGAAAAATGTGACGGACTTTGAGTTCGATGTTGTTGATTGTCACTTTGCCCTTGGTTGCAGCATCCGTGATTATAAGGCAATCGCTACGGCTTCGCACCAGACGAATTGTTTGTTTACCACACATCACCTGCTTGTAATCGTTGAAGATGGAAAACAAATGTCCCAATGGAATGTACATGTGAAAAGTTCCACCGGCTATGAATAGGTCCTTGAACTGTTGGGGTCGTAGCACAAGTATCCACGAATTGTACTCACGCGACCAGTGTCTCTCACTGTTTCAATTTCCTTGCCGCACAACTCGTACGTAACGCTGTCGAAGAAGAAAGCTCCAGCATTTGGTGATAGAGAAACATCTCCATTGCCTGCTGTCTTCACCATGTCCCGGATTGAGATGCAGGAA